>JAVDOI010000002.1:24689737-24772237 GCA_032191485.1 Leptoclinus maculatus
CGTTACCGTTCAGACTTGCTGGTTAAGTTAACGTCCACTGCATGCGGAACTCTGTCGACTGTTAACGTTCGTCATTATCGCGAATTTGGAGGAAAAAACGTAACGTGATGAAACATGAAGCCCCCCCCCCCCGTGTTCCGGTTCAGTTCACGCGGTCACTCGTTAACATTAAACCAGAACACCGGCGGATCTGCTGGCAGGTTGTTTTTTTTAACTCAAAGTAGAATCAAAGGCCCAGATACTGACGAGATGATGAGGTCAAAGAGGAGGCTGTTTGTGTAGTGCAGCTTGACGCAGGGCTGAGCTGTGAGTGGAGCTGGGCCTGGATAAAGGTGGAGGTCTACACAGACGTGAGTACAGCTTCCTGCTGTCACAGTGTTTTAAATACATTGATGAGGCAGGTCTGCTGAATGCAGCCTCTGCTCCAAGGAGATAAAGTACAGCAACAAGGGCTCACGTGCCCTCTCATCACACTACCAGACACTGTTCACTGTAATGACCACAGCCAGAGTAGATTATCATTTTAATTTAAATAATATAACTGGATTGAATGCATATTAATTGCAAATAGAAGATAGGCCACTATTCTAACAGCTGTACAGTAACAGTAGAAGTTAATATGAAGACGTACAGTAACAGTAGAAGTTAATATGAAGACATACAGTAACAGTAGAAGTTAATATGAAGACATACAGTAACAGTAGAAGTTAATATGAAGACATACAGTAACAGTAGAAGTTAATATGAAGACATACAGTAACAGTAGAAGTTAATATGAAGACATACAGTAACAGGGTTCAATGAAAACTAATCACAAGCTAACTAGCCAGCTGTTCAACTGGAGCTTAAATAGTGATAAATAACCGAATAATAAATTATTCTTTTGCTTAAAGAGTAAATATGGTCTTATCACTAAATGTTATTCTCAGAGTACACCAGAGTGCTACATTTTAAAGATCATATTTAAAAATGAAAATTCATGCCCCCCCCCCCCCCCCCCCCCCCTAGAAATGTTGTGTTGATAATGTTCCTCCCTTTTCAGCATTTGTCAGTCTCATGCCTGAGGTTGGTCATTTTGCACACACACAACAGAATGATATGCTAGAACTAAGACGCATAAATGTTACAATATAAGCCGTGGCCTTTTAAAAAAAGAAGATACCCACAGAACAGTTTTTCAAAAACACAAGTCATCTTCAAAAGGGACACCGTTGCCTCTACCTGCACTGCATCAATTACACTGACATAGTCAGTGCTGGAGGCTTGTATCATGTCTTGACAGTGACAGTTACATCGACAGGATTGTGTTGTCTTGAGGATTGCTGTCTGTATCGACAGGAACCAGTAGTGCTGAGTCGGTAGAAACACTAAGCTTTTAAGATCTCTTGTTTGTTCATTTTCATAGTGAAACATGCTGAGTTTTTATAAGCTGAACTGGCCGCAGTTACTGAGTTTGTAGTACAATATTCCCTCTTTGTCTAACTATCCCTCCACCTATAGCTCAGCAAAGAATGATGGAAGATATGCTACAGCAAACTGTTTATATTGTGTAAAGACAGACTTGAAAAATATCCAATTTTTTTTTTTTAAGCGATGCATAGTTTGAAGGAGTAGCAATGAAATAATGCACATCCATAAAATTCGGAGACTAACAACAGACAGATTTGAAAAAGAATAATCAAAATCAAACTAGCGAGGCAGAGACATCCTGACCGTGAGTCCCTAATTACAGGTCAAGCTCACTGGATCCTTCACGTCCCATAATGCAACTCAAAAGCCAACTCCGTGGCTGGTAAATGCCTGTCATTCAAACTCCACACCCGCCCCAGCTGGTATTGCAGTCAGTCTGTTATTAAAACATTGCAGTCTCCAAGCCCAAGCCGAGATATGCAACTGTTTCACAGGCTGACTCGGACGGCGCATGCATGCCAACTAAAACTAGTTAAATCAGCGGTGCTCTATTTAAATGTGACTGTGGAAGTCTTTTTCCGGACTTGAATGAAATCAGCTTTCAATGTCAAGGGGGTCACAGACTTTAATACAGTGGATACCTCATTTAGAATCAAAAAACCTAATTCATAAATACTAATTAGCTCGGTAAAGTGTAATAATGGAATCTGGCTGCCTGTTCACTTGATAAATGAGAATGTCTGTTGCTGTTTGCCTAAGAAGTCTGTGTTATTGTAGACCCAACTTCAGATCCACGGATAATCTGGATCATTGGAAGTAGTGGAGTGGAGAAGACGAAACACTAATGAGAGCTAATGAGGAGAGAAATCACGGAGACAGCCCCTTGATTACCTGTCTGACTTGCAGTAATGGAAGACAATGCATATATGATTACTGCGTTTCCAACAGTAAAATTGCAGCGTTAATGTGTAATGCATACTCCATCAGTCTATCTTTTCAACAACTGTGTCTTTTTTTTTTTTATCTCCGACTGTGTTGTTGCTCGGGGGCTTATCATCTTATAAATGCCGAAACAGCTTCACAAAGCCTACACAGTTGTGTGTGCGTGTGAGTTTGTCTGTGTGTTTGCATGTGTCATTGAGCTAGCGAGGATGGTCCGTCCATCAGCCATCAATGGAGACAATAGAAGACAGCCATGAGTCCTCAGAGATATAGCCGTAATCGGATTGAAACACAGAGAGTTTGTGATGACTCAGAGAGACACGCTCAGCAAAACTTTCTGAGGAATTTTGGATCTCTGGTGAGTTGGAGACTGAATGACTGACAAGCCATCTGTGGGAAACAGATGAGCGAGACATCTTCAGCTGAGAAAGCCTTCCTACACAGAGGGACAAGTTATATTCAGCAAAACAGTTCCAGGTAAATCCGCTTTAACTCAAATGTACACATTTGTAGAGGAGCCGAGCCATCTGCTGCGAATATCCTTTTTTGACGGAATTCAAATTAGTATTTATTCAGGAAATCCTTTTTTTATATATTTTTTTCTAAATGGGAAGTCTGATCTTTCCGGATAAAGAAAAAAATTGTTGTGCATTGAGCGCTGAGCACCAAAGATGTGACCAAAATCAAAAGGTAAGGCCCTTGCGGCAACCCACTTTAAAAAGACAAAGTAATGCTTCTTCTGAACCTTAGATATGAACTGTAATGCAATGATTTTTGATTGTTTTCTTCACATCCCTGGCTTGAAATCAAGCTGGACACCTGCCGTGAGGTTGAAGGCAGCAGAAAGGGAGGGAGGAGGATTAAACAAGTCCGATAGGGAAGGATGCACATCCATGCAGGGAAAAAATAAACACAAATAAACAGTATTTTCCTCTTAATTAGGAAACACTTAAGTCCCCCAAGTTGTCTGCGACCATTGCACGCTCATATAGCTCTTTATTTGTACTAAAAAGATTATAAAAAGACTCATCATTATTAATTCTGTCAATATTTAATCCACTTGTAATCCCACCGTTGAACCACAGACCCACAAAGCAATTTTGTTTTAATATGGTGGTACATGGAAGAACTCATAAGTGTTCAAACAGCGGTGATTTAAAGGTCCAAGTGGTCTACCTTTTTAATAGATGTCATTCTGACTTGCCTGGGTTATTTGAAGAAAACAAGCAATTCATACAAATAGGAAGTAAATGATTGTATTTTAATAGAAATACTTGCTTTGATGAAAGAAGAAAGTTGGCATTAGTCCTTTTAATGATGTATTATAAGCTCTATTGCTTAGAGCTAGTGTTAGGAAAAACATGTTGGTTCTGTGATAATAGTCTCAAAACTCCACACGCAAATGTAACCTGATCATCGCGTATCAAGCAATCAGTGCGCACACATTACCAATCTGTAAATGAATACAAAAGAATGTCACAAATATTCGGGTTGTTATGCGTGCATTTGTAAAACCGTTACATGTAGTCAAATTGCTTGTGAATATCCAAAAGTATGCACAAAACCAATTTTGCTCCATAATGCCTAGAGATATCAGAGCTTTTTGAGGGTGGACCTGACATTTTTCTCACTTGTAATTATATGAGAATCACTACAGACCGTCACTTTTAACCAATTAACCACTCCGATTGTACTTTACAGTGTATTTTAAGTAAACTGTGACAGCACTGCCTCATGGGTTTTATACAATAGCGGTGACACACCACCATATGTTTGATAAATTGTCTCTTCTGTTGCTTTAAAGCCATGCTATCAATAGTTTATTGTCTTTATCAATAATAGATCAAATGTGTGTGGGGATGCTTATTGACAAACCTCCAGGAAGTTACTGCCTAACTCTGTGGTTCCTCCTCGAGTCTATCGCTCAATTTAGCGTCTTTTCGGCTAATTGTTTTGATTTTCAGGCAAAACAAGCTATAGCTATCTCAGCGAAAAAGCTCAGATAAACCCACGGCTCACTACCTGCCCAGCACCAAACCAAAGCCACTGCCTTATGAAGTTGAGGGCGTGACAGAAAACTAAAGCCGTTGGAAGAGAGTGCAGACAAGGTGCGGATGTGTTCGGAAAGCTTGGTGTTGAGGTTCACGAGCCTCGTTAGTTCTGCCTCTCACAGGAAGCTTATCTCTCTAATCAGAATAAGCAGCTTGTCAGTGCACACTTCTCATCATCTAATTAATCACAATCAGGCAGGAATTTACAACACATTAGCGTTACCTATCCCACAAACCCACACATGTATACACACACACATACACAGTGGCCATAACTTTGTCTTACTGGCCATGCATGTTTATTTTTTTTCCCCTTCCTATACTCGTGTTTATGTACAGGCATCTGCGGTGCAACCTCACTAAGTTTCAAGGGCGCCATGAAAGCGGAACGATTTGGGCTCATCACATCAATACTAGCCCTTAACGGCCTTAACTTCTCGGCCAGCTGTGACACCGCAGAGTAAAAAAAAAAGAATCCTGAAGTCAATCAAAACGAAAGATAGAATCACAACAGATGAGAATGTGAGAGAGAGAGGAGTGAGTGTGGGAGAAAAGAGGTGGGAGAATCGCTCGGGAGGGGAGACGTAGCGACTTAAGGAGCACTGTCAACCACTCGTTCCCATTCTTGACTCCTTGAGGATCAGAGGAAAGCTTGGTGTCATTTGCCTGTCTGCTCTTTGATGTGTGCCGGGCGAGAGAGACGAGGCTCCCGGCCTTTCATGTCGTACTTTGTATTCAAGCGTTCCAACCCTGGCGAGAATTACAGTGAGATAGTCATTTAGTTCAAGCTCATCACGCAGCCGATTTTGCTCCCTCAGAGGCATTTGATTGTGCTCGTGTTAAGGCTGTGTCCAGTTCAGCAATGGACATCGCGCTGTATTTCACAGCACATAAAAGAGAGATGGAAATAATATACAATACAGATGGAAAATATCAAGTATCATATCGTACTTTTAAATTGTATTCATTATCCTGCTCCTGTGCCCTGAACACACTAAACTTCAGTATTCATGAACACAGAAATAGTTTATTTTGCCCTTTAACCCACCGTGTCACATCAATGTACAGATTGGATGGAGGTAAAAGGGTATGCAGGGATTTCCTGAGCCAAAGGTACATCTTTCCCCGAGGAAATAGATTTATTAAAAAAAGCTAAAGTAGAATATAAAGGTCAGTGCTTTGTTCAGTTCACAATCCTCCACTAATGGTCAGGAGCTTTATACTGTAACACTGGTACGAGACCATCGAGCAAGGGTCTGTTATTAGCGGGAGAGAGAGAGGGGGGGAGTTGCTTCTGATTGGGGAACACGAGACTCAAAAAAAGGAATGGTATCTCCACCTTAAAACAAAGTACAGGTCGTGTTCCTGCAGACGGCTGAATAAATGGAGGCATCGTGGTAAATAAGTCGCAACATTTTGAACGTTATCATTGAGATCTCCTTTGTGACAAAAATGTCTTCAACATCAAAATGCAATGGGGCATACATTCAATATGGCTATGTGTTTCCTTGCTACTACATGCTACTGATACCCTTGTGCCAAGTATTGATAGTGCTTATTCTGCTATCATTTTGACTTAGCAGAGAGTCACTTCCTCATGACTCCTCGTGGTTGCCCTGATTTTTAAGTATGTTAGGATGAGAGCAAGTTAACCAAGAGAGACGGAGAGGCACACTTTTAATCAAAAGTTGGGCCCACTTTAGATTGGGTAACACTGATGGGTTGAACAAGCTTGATAAGAACGATATAATTTGCAAAACCTGTCTCGTGGAAATGAAGTATGCGGGAAACACAAAGCACACGATTAGTCACCTCGTTCATCATCCTCTCGATTTTGTGGAGAGAATGGGTAATACCACCACAGCTGCATGAGCCGATATTGGATATGCTGTATACTATATAAAGGAAAGCAAAAGGTGTGCCCTTGCAGATTGCTTACTTTAATGATTAGTCGGAGAAAAAGGACTTGCGGCTGATGTTCTGCAAGCTCAGATCAAAGCCATGCACCTACAGCAGCCATTACTCCGCGCTGTACGGTTTACTACAGGCCTACCGCACAACAATGTTCTGTTTTAATTGATTCTCAGCGCACACAGGATCAGGTTATTCTTGTGTTGCACAACACCTTTATGGAGGCTTGAAATTGTAAAGATGAAAGACAGATAAAGAGCTTTGAGACAACACACTAGAAGGCATAAATTAGACTTCACACTTTACAGAAATACACTTTTTCGGTCTCCAGTTTCCCCTTTCTTCCAGTCTTTAACTGCTAAAATAAACGCGTGCCGAGTGTAGAGTCATATTTAGCGTACAGACATGTAGCGGGATAGGTATTCTCATCTAACTTTCTGCAAGGAAAAACTGCATTTCCCCAAAAAAAGTTCTATACTTTTCCTTTAACTTCATATGACCTATTTACGTAGCGTATTTATTGCCAGCAATATCAGACATTCCAGCAGAAAATGCTTGACCTTTAATTTGAGTGACAACTAAATAAAGTCCAAAAAAAAGTTCTGTGTATCTGACCTGCACTTTGTAATCCAGTGGAAAGGTTAGCGAGCAGCAGGCTGACTCATGCTCAAAACACACAGAAATACAAACACCCCCACGGCTGCACGCTAACACACCGCGCACGACAGAGCGGGTGGAAAACACCCAGAGTATCTGAAAAGGTCAAGGGTTGTGGATCAATTCTGACAGGGCCACTGGGATATGGACACAGATGGTGCATAATCTCCCCATCCCCTCTGAATTATGCAGTGTGACTCTCCCTCTCTCTCTCTCTCTCTCTGTCTCCCCCTCTCTCGGCTCGTGCCAAAATCACAGCCAAAACATTCATTCAGACCTAGTTAGATGTACTAAAAGCCCTTGTTGGTTCACACTCCAGTGACACAATGAAGAGAGAGCCGATGCCCAGATTAGTAAAAAAATAATTATATAAAATGTGCAATTATCTTTCACTTCAGATGGTAAATTATTTGTTCATGTTTTGTTTTTTTTAAATTGCCGAAAGCAGAAACAATCATGTTATTATTTATGTTATGTTATAATATAATCCTACTGGATTTGCACCATTGACAGTGAATTTGGGGGCAAACTTTTACATATAACTACATACTCACAACGCTGATGGAACAACTCTAGTTGTATCACCCCTGTTTCAAACTTTAAGAAAGATGTGTACCCAAATCTAAATTAACTGGGATGACATTGTACCTTTCCATGCATATTGAAGTTCTTTCATGTGGCTAAAATGATTATTTCTGCTGTCGCACAGGTAATTCAATCATTGATTTAAGTAAAGGGCTTTGATTCAAAGCAAGGTAGAGATCAAAAACGCATTTTTGG
The DNA here is from genome assembly GCA_032191485.1 of Leptoclinus maculatus. Lineage (NCBI taxonomy): Eukaryota > Metazoa > Chordata > Actinopteri > Perciformes > Stichaeidae > Leptoclinus > Leptoclinus maculatus. The sequence goes on from JAVDOI010000002.1 coordinate 24,697,489, forward strand.
ACAAATCTGGGGCAGTTTTCTGCTGTATGGCTACAAAAGCAAGGACAAAGGGGGAGAGAGAGCACCATCATCTATATTTATAATACATTAGATAACTACATGGAGCATCCAAAAAATGACCATTGCTGCAGAAATAATACTCAGTGTGTGACATTAAAGAGGCGAACACAAATGCCCACACAAATATCAGAGCGATGTAGACAAAAGGAATAAAAGTAGAAGAGGAGGACACAGGATGAGCTCCACTGCCTTTCAATTACCATCCCCTCTCTCCTTATGCTCCTCCAGCTCCCATCTGAGACAGAGCTGTGAAATTGAATTTCTGAGCACATCTCAACAAACAACGCAACTCTCCACCTCTGTGCCAACAGAGGAAAAGGACCAGCACCGTGACAGCGACAACACATCCATGTCAGTGCCTGATAAGTTCAGTAACTATTGGAAAGAAAACAAATCTGGGGGGCTTAAACCAAAAGTGCAGTGGAGCAGCTGAATGGACGGCTGAGGTGGGAGGTATTGGTGCACTTCTGTGATCGTGGTTCTGTGCCCTGAGACACTTTCCAAAACCAGGTCCAACAAGTGTTGCTTGGGAAAAAACGGTAAGTTACTGAATGCAGTTAACTGAATACACCCGACCTTATTGCAGCGAGAAAATTGATACAACTATCATGTGTGTGCTGTAAATATGAATCTATAGCCGGCAGCCAGCTTAGATTAGCATGAAGACAGGGGAAACAGCACCTCTAAAGCTCACTTAACAGGTTATATCTTGTTTGTTTAGTCCGTATAAGACCCAAAATATAAAAAAATGATCTTTGTACTGAGTCAAGCTACCTTTTTCCTTGTTTCAAATGTCTATGCTAAGCTAAGCTCACCGGCTGCAGGCTGTACACACCGATATAAGAGTATCGACCGTCTCATTTCACTCTCAGCAAGAAAGTAAATAAATGTATCTTCTAATGTTCCAATAAGTGGTTTGAGAACCATTTGTCTTGGTGCACACTCTGTGACAGAAGCAAACTGTTTGACCTCATTCTTATTATAATAGAGTAAGTGAGCTGTGTTACCAATATGTTGAATTTAAAGATGTGCAGACAAAGTAGTATCAAATATTCGGAGTGAAAAGGGCATTTCTCCATTTGAAAGCAGAGTGACAGTACCATTCACTTTCTGAGTATTGGAAAAATAATTTAGACATTTATCCGAGTGACACTGAACTTTCCTAGCAGACAAGCCTGTCAGACATCTGCAGGTTGTAATGTAATGATTGAAGTACAGAAACAGCTACTGTAACACAAATTGGTCCCTGTAGACATTTATTCTTTAGATTTCACCACCATGGAGAAGAAATCATATGTAGAACAAATTCTCATATCCAAGGTGTTCTAATATAACGTTGGATATGGTTGAAGGGTTGACTATAATAACTTTTTTTTGGGGGAAGAAAGCTAACACAGCAGTATCTGTGTTAATGCAGTGTACAACAGTGTACAACAGGATCATTCATATGGAGACATGTTTCTGTCCATCGGACACATTTAACTTCCTTTATTCACTTTCTCTCTTTTTGTTTTTGGTCACCACCAAACTCCTGAAGGAAATATCTGTCTCTTTAACAAATAAATGCTCGACTATGTTCACCAGCTAGTTGCTTACTTTCTCTGTCATTTGGTTCTGGGCAAAATACAGTGTGTTTTTAGATATTGTTTCGCTAAAAACAGTTAGTAGAGTAGTAGTTTAGTTAGACGGAACTGAAACAGTAGAGTTGTGGGGCCACAAACCAAAACATGTGGCTGAATATATATATATATGAACTTTAACTAGTTTCAAAAATTGTGATAATATCTTGAAACAAGCCAGAAAAAAAGCTGATTCCTTGCCTATTTACTGATTTATTTCATTTACTGAAAGACGTGTGTATGTATGCAACAAAACACACAAAAGACACACACACACAATAACAAAAACATCAACCCAGTCCCACTCTACGAGAGTAATGATGGGTAAAAGGGCAGTGTTGTTTGAGACGCTATGGCCTGCTTGTGCAGGGCGCTCCAGTCCCCACTGCGTGTTTGTGGACAGTCTGCCTGGTCCTGCTTAGCCTCAACCCAACCCCCCCACCCTGGAGGCCCTGGGGCACCCTTGGGCCTACCGAGCTTCCTCGGGCCCACAGTTGGTGATCTAGTTTTACAAGCTGACACATATGGGATCCGTCTATTATTCATACTCCAGGGAGGTGGAGTATTGGAGTCTTGCACCATGGTGCCACAGGGGGAGGGGGGGGGGGGGGGGGGGCGCAGATCAACAGATTGCGTATTAGTGTGTGTGTGTGTGCTCGTTATTTCTGATTGTAAGGGGTGTTTAACTTTGACATGGGGTTATGTAACATTTCAGATGATCTTGACACACACACACACACACACACACACACACACACACACACACACACACACACACAGGAAGTATTGAAAGGCTCTCTATGCACATTTTGCCACAAATAATGCAAACAGGCAAATACTTGCATGAATGCAATCAGCAAGAAAGAAACACACACACAGACTTACAGGCCGCTGTGTGGCTGAAAAAGTACTTTTATTTACACACACACACACACACACACACACACACACACACACACACACACACACACACACACACACACACACACACACACTGATTACTTCTCTCTGCTTGTACGAGTGGGCCTCCTGACCAGCAGAGAGGATCTGGGAGTGAATTACAAACCATTATCCCTTGCGCTAAAGCAGTTACATCCGAAACCTGAGAGCCCTCACCGGAGGGAAGAGATGGAGAGAGTATAAACGGAGAGACAAGGATAAACCAGAGCAATGGAGAGTGTGACTTTAGGACAAATGGAAAGGAGGAGAAAACAGATGGGGGAGAAGGTGACTGACGATAGTGATGAGGAGAAGGAGTGGAACGACAACCCTTGACATGTCACTGCCACTCGGCATGAAGTGAACTTGGCTGATGATGTACCATTTGGGTTTTTATTTATCTTTTCATTTTAGCCCCTCACACCTCTCCCGTCCTGTTCTCATCTCACCCCTCCTCCCCACCCTGTCTTTGCCCTCTCTCTCTCTGTTCCATTTCCCTCCATCACTTTGTCACAGGTTCCTGGTTTCCTTGGAAAGATGACATCACATTAGTCACAGTGTTTAATCAAATGTCATTATCATTTCACAGAACTCCCTTTCTGTGCGCGTGCGCGCGCGTGCCAGTGTGTCAGTAATGTCACTTCCACTCTTGGCAGGAGCAGAAGTTTTATCCCTATGGGGACTCATCTCACAGCTCTTTGAGAAAATACGAACAAAGAAGAGGGGAGACGGGGGTTAGAGAAAGCCAAAAAAGAGAGATAATAAGAAAGTGTGTGTGGCACGGTGAAGTTCAAGAGGGTAGGAGAGAAGTTTGAAAGGGGTTAAAGGAATGATGAGGGCGAAAGAGAGGAGACCAACGAGCAATTATGAAACAAAGGACAGGAAAAAGAGAGGACAAGCGGAGTTGCTTTCTGCAGGAGAGACAAGGACAGGAAGTGGAGGGGGGAGAATGCAGAACAGTGATGTCCTCGAGGAGTGGGTATGGGGTGGTGGTGGTGGTGGTGAGCCGGGTGATAATCCTTGTATCCCCATTGTCTCCTGTTTTCAAACCAATTATTGTCATCTGCAGCCCCATGAAAGAGAGTTAATGAGGGGAGCAGGGCTTTGGAGTGTCAGGGCACAGTCAGGGGAACAGAGAGAGAAAAAAGGGGTGTGGGGGGAAGAAATGTGGTGGCGAGGCAAAGGGATAGAATGTAAAACGAGAGAGGAGAGGAAAAAGTCAAATGTCAGGGATGCTGGCGGCTCAGTGATGCATCTAGGCTTTCTTTTCCCTCTGCACTGTCGCATACAAATCCTTCTTTTAACTGCATTCTTATTCCCTTTGTGTCTTCCCTAAAATAAACAAAAAACTAATCACCAGAGCTTATCTGGTTTTGTTTTACATTTCTATATTTTGAAAATTCAACCGGCTTGAAAAAAGAAAAAGGTCCTTGAATGCTTAAGACAGACACACTTATTCTGGATGAGAAAAAAAAGTGTATTTCTGGATTTATTTCTTATTTACATACATATTTAATGAAATGAAATTCATATTAAATGAGATGCGTACAAAAATGACGTTTCTTCCCGATCTTCATCTCATTCTTTGAAATGTTTGTGGAGCTGTACATCATGAAAACGACACGCCTCATGCTAACACACACTCACATCAATCAATTTAATGAATCAATCTGTACATCGTATCCCACCTGCTTCTGTGGAACATTCTCTGTTTCCTGTATGCAACACGGTCTGTGTTGAATATTTTCACAGCAGTATATGTGCAACATGCTCAAGGCTACGACCACAGACTTCTCTCTGCATTCACTTGACAACTTGTCTGCTTTCACCATGGTAACCACATGCCATTTTTAGCCGCAATCTATGCTATTTACCGTGTCTGTGCCTTGCATACAGTGGGTCTCTCGTAAGTGATGTATGTCTCCAAGTAATGTATACATTCATAGTCAAATACTTACACAGACTTTCTGGGTTAATGCTACACGTGCGATTGCATTTTTGTATCTGACGACCAAACTGTAGGCATAGACGTCATCATTTGCTTAGAAATAACATCATCTAGTGTATCTTTTATTATGCCTATATTGTTTACAGTATTGTTAACTGTGTTAAGTTGATACAAATACAGTTTATTATTAAAACAATATGCCAGTACCTAATGCTGAAAGCCTTAATACACCAATTTCAACAGCTTTATCACAGTGCAATTCATGTAAAGGAAAGTATTTCTTTAGCCTTTCATGCCTTGACATGGGGTCAACAGTAAGCTATGACAGGAAATGAGGAGAAACAGATGATGAATGACAAAAACATAAAGGTCAACCGGCTTGGTTGGGTAATCATTTTCATGTTTTTCACCTTTTATTTTCTCTTCGCATTAAAATGTATTGTTGGGACTTCCTTTTGTGATGTCGCTGCAGTGGATGGGGGAGTGAGTAAGCGAAGACGCCAGCTTACATGTATGTATGTCTATGCATGATTCAAAGACATATGGTGTATTACAATTCTTCTTAGATCAATCATTAAACACCCTTACCGGAGTCACTTAATGCTCACATCAGCCAGTGTGCATGTGTCCTGTTTTAGTCTGTGTGTGTGTGTTGTGGTGTTTCAAGAACATGTTGTTTTTCAGCTGTGAATGGTAAGGCGGGTCACTGTGGGAGCATAAATGCTGCGAGTGATTAGAATTTGCAACAACCCCCCCCCCCCCCCCCCCTTAGCCACAATACACACAGTCATTCATGTGTGAAAAACACACAAAAACACACACACACACACACACACGCACACACACAGTGTGAAAGGCTTGACTCTGTTGAATTTTACAGCTTCAGAACTGCACCGAGCTCACTTAACCAGCTGCTTTCTGTGACAAATCTGATCTGTTTCAGACTACCCTGCACCAACAAACTCAGTCGCAACTGAAAATGAAATGCAGCGAGACAGATTGCAGCTGATAAGGTGATAATGACAAAATGAGGATGTGATTTTCTTTTGCGGGGCTTTTTTTTTCTTTTTTTTTTAACTTCATGTGTGATTGTGTTTATTAGAGTGTGCAAGATGGTGAGAAGTTGGCAGAGAACGAAGAAGACAGGAGAAGAAATGTCGCAGCAGTGATGAAGTGAAAGACAAGAGAAAAAAAAAACGCTGGGAAGTTTTCACCTTCGCTTGAAAATCTCAACGCTGCATTCTTGTCACTCGTTTCGCGTGATCAATGAGAGAAGGTGTGAGGAATAGAGGAGAGGGAAAAGGACAAGATAGCTCGCTGCTCTTCGTCAGCAGAGAGACAGAAAGACTGATGTTACTGCCCAAGATCAACCCTTAGCGTATAAACACTTTCATGCATTCATTACGATATTCATTAGTCTATATTGTTCTCAAATCCTATAAGAGCCCCATGGATCCACCCGACTCCCCCTCATCAAATCAAACACAAACTCACCATCAAAACAGGATCAATCAAAGCATAGAAGCAGCATTGTTAGTTGATTAAGCTAACACAATAAAAAAATGACATCTTGGCAGGATTACTGCTAATCTTTGGTTGCAACACATATCATCCTCTGATATGCATGTAATTGGCAGAGTCATTATTGAGTGTATTTTACATATTAAGCACTCACACAGTAGGATCAAAGTGAATTAGCTATGCAGGGAAGGGTTGCAACTCCTTTTGTCTGTTTTGTGTAAATCAAACAATTTGAGTATACGCGTACAGCATCTATACCTCACAGTAATCTACTGAGACACATTTTTCAACAACATTAAATAATATGAATAAAGGCATTATGCACTTTTACAACACATGCATGTACATTGAGGTCAATAAAATAGTCAAAAACTTGGTCACTTACACATAAAGCTAATTCTGAAGTTACAGCAATGACAAATAATCTTGTAAATTTCAAGAAACGGCACTTCAGCCTCATATAACGGATAGAAACCATGCACAGATAGTATCATTATTCAAAAGATTTTTGAAAAAGTGTCTTATGTGCAAAGACTTGCAATGAAAATGACAATAAGTTATACGACGTTTCTAGTCTTCCAACCACTCAAAGTGTGCAATCTGCCGCCTCCGGGTCTATCTAGGCATTCACACCCATTCACACAATGATGGCACAGCCTTCGAGAACAATTTCAGGTTAAGTGTCCTTCCCAAGGACACATCGACATGGACTAGATCGATCCGCCGTTCTTCTGATTGAGGGACGAACCGCTCTACCTTCTGAGCCACAGTCGCAGATGACAGCAGATGAAAACTCAAGGGAACACCGAACTCATTAGGATACATCCTTTGGGAACCGTGACCTGGGCTATCTGCACCACATGTCATGGCCAATAGTCTTATCGATGTGTCAGTCTGGATCAAAGCGGTAGACCAAACCGACTGACAGACCAACATCTTCACACCGAGAGCCACGGTGCTGGCATGGATGAAAAAAAAGTGACACGCTGATGTATCCCTTTTTTCATTTATTTCACTTTTAAGACTTGACATGGAATGATTTTTGTTTGACATTTTCCCGTCATCATCTGGCTTTGTGCAGAGCTCTCTGACTGCTGGTGTTAATCCGACCATCAAGCACTGACGGAGATCAACTAAAACTGGTTCCAACCTTATCGTCGGATGATTATGTCTGACACGTGTGGCGACATCGGCGGCGACTGTGCTGAGTGCATCCGGAGAGACAGGGTCGGACCCCATTCTGTGTTGGGGACACTCCTCTCCGCTTTTGTGCCCGTGGGATGTTTGCGTATAAATAGAGATGGGCGTGAATGCGTGTGTACGGCTGTGTGTGTGTGTGTGTGTGTGTGTGTGTGTGTGTGTTCTAACTGATGGGCACTGGTCATGCGATCCATGCTGCTGTCTAATTATTCACATGTGATGGATGGCTTTGATTAAATTATATGAAGGCTGATGCAGTCGCTGCCTCCCTCTACTCTACCTCTCATTCCCCCTTACCTCCCTCTCTTCATCTGTCACACACACACACACACACACACACACACGCATACACCCACACACACACACGTTGGAATCACTGCTTTCAACTTTGATAAAAGATATTCATAAATCAGCTGGAGTGGGGAGGGGGGGACACAGTGAGTGACACCAATAGAGAAGAAATAAGGAAAGATGGGCAGATAGAGATGCAGAGAAACAGACAATCAGATAGAATCATTTCCAAACTAATAATACTTGCTTAATGGTAACGCTCACACAGAATGACTGATTACATCTTCTCATCGAAAATCAAATGAGCACGGAAGTTTTGGGACAATTCTATTCATCATTTTTATCATTTAAAAGGTTCATCTCACCCGACTGCGAATTACCCCGGCGGCTGAGTTCAAGTTGTTGCCTTTTCTCTGAACTTAAAAACAACCCAATCATTTTTTTTTTTAACAGATCTGCAGGAGCCCCGTGGCACGAAATAGTGAGCGCAGTTATTACATGCTTTTTTTTGTCATTTCCCTTCTATTGTGTCCATTTTCCTGTCAGTTATACAAAGCAGGAGCTCCAGGTTTTGACAGTGACAGATGGCCCTCTGTTTGTGCAGCACAGAGAAGAAGAAGCAGGGGGGGGGTAAATCACTTTTTGGATCTGGAAAATTACACAATCCCGTAGGAATAATAACAAAAGTAAAGTTTATTTTCTACTGGTGGGTGCAATATAAAACTAAGAAATTCAATCAGATAATATTATTCCTATATTAGGCCTAAGTTGTTAAGAAAGGGGTTGTTGTGCCTGACTGCTACTGAGAGAGCGATTCTCCGGCTAATTCTTGTATCTGCTGCTGATAAGCTGCACTGCAGATAATCAAGAAACACAATTGATAACCTGTTCTCCTGCAGGCTCACTTCAGTCTGCCTCTTCACAGCTACACACACACACACCCAACTACACACATCCTGATGTGTCTCTAATGAGATGCTGTCCTTCGGTGCCACAAAAAAGCTGCTGTTTGAAGATTTACTCTCTCAGAAACCATATGCTGACAGCCAGGAGACCGGGCACAGAGCCACAAAGCCATATGCAAGTATAAGTAGACATACACACATGCACGCCCACACACACACAGGCACCCATTCAGAAGTGGAACTTGAGTGAAGGGTAACAAATGGAGGGAGGCTACTCATCTCCGCAAAATACACCTCACATGACATGGATTTAAAGCCTTTTGAGGAGTTCACTGTACTGTAAAATGGTGTTAAATTAAGCATGCTGGAACAAGCTGCAAGGATCTCAGTTAAAGGGGATGACATTTATCAACAGCAACGCTTTTTTTATATACTAGAGGCTATACAACACTATGCACTACATACAACATTTGCAGAAGCATCTGCATTTTGTAGCATCTGCGTATCTCCACTTATGTATTCAGGTTATTACAAATTGAAATGGTATTAATCACACGCACACAGGTGTTCTCACTTAGCTGATTAAACCTTAAACAGTTCGGCTCATCATAGCAGGTAAACACGTGTCACTGATGACATTAATGATGTTTGAGCCACTTGTACTGTATTTGAGTGTTTCTACTGCTTTATATTTCTAGTTCGCAGCATTTAACTGACAGCTGTAGTATTTGTTACTTTTCAGATTAAGATTTTACAAACAAATATGCTAAATGTATTAATTATAATGCATCAAGATTAAAATAGTGGTTTCAACCTTTTTCAGCTTGTGACCCCTTACAAGGCAAGGCAAGTTTATTTGTATAGCACATTTCAACAACAAGGTAATTCAAAGTGCTTCACATAAAACCATTAAAAGCATCAAAACATGAGGCAAAAGAAAAGGAGATTTAAAAACTAGGAATTAGGAACATTCATTGAAACATTAAAAACAGTTATTAAAACACTAAAAAGCAGTGTAAGAAATAAAATACAGTAGTAAAATGCAGAAATGCAGGAAATTGATTAATATCCTTGAATCTGGTTCAATTAAAGGCAGCAGCAAACAGAAAAGTCTTCAGATATGTGGAGCAGAAAAACTGAACGCTGCTTCTCCGTGTTTAGTTCTGACTCTGGGAACAGAAAGTAGACCGGTCCCAGACGACCTAAGGAGGTCGGGATGGTTCATAAGGTAGCAGCAGATCAGAGATGTATTTTGGCCCTAAACCATTCAGTGCTTTATAAACCAACAGCAGGATTTTAAAGTCAATTCTTTGCTGGACAGGAAGCCAGTGCAAAGACCTCAGAACTGGAGTGATGTGATCCACTTTCTTGGTCTTAGTGAGGACTCCAGCTGCAGCTTTCTGATTGACTTGACAAGGTAAGTGTCTAGTTGCATCTTGTCGCACTTCAGATTGTAACAGTCATCCAGTATTTTACAAAAAGCAAAGATGAAAGAATAGTAAAAACAATCATCATCTCCCCACCCTTTAGAATAATGCAAGTAACCATAGCAACAATATATGCTTCACTGATGAAAACCAACGAATGATGAGTTCAACTGAACGTAATCTAGCAAGTGGCTATGTTATAAGTAGGGTGATTCACCATGAAAAGTCTCCATTTAGAAAATGATGGACAGAGCAGAGGAGACGTCTTCATTCATCACCTCCACCGAGTCAATTTCTTTCTCATTATCATTTTCCATTATTAGGATCTCTCCTCGTCATGTGTGATCGCCATATATACGCACACACACACACACACACACACACACACAACTGTCAGAAGTGAATTGCCCTGCAGTCCCCCTGACAGCAATGACAGACATGGCACATCACCGTAGCAACAGTGCAAAGGGTTCACGGTTCTTACCGCTACATTTTGATAATTCTGTGATTTAACTTGTGTAGAACAACCCATTCTGCATAACCGTCACATCAGAGAAAATGCACACGCAGGACACTTCATCTCTACGTCTCTCTAGCTATAAATAAGTGGAGGCTTCAGAACTCCATGTTGTTTGGTAAATCCAACTCTGGGCAAAGAAAGAGTGATGCATGACTGCATCAGCTGAGGTGGTGATGGATAAATATAGGTAAATGGGGAAGATTAAATAAACAAAATGACAAATGGATGGGAGGTAGATGGATGGGAGACAGTTAAGTGGTTTTACCCAATTAGAGAGGAAGAGTATATAGATCCAGAGTGCTTCCAGACACCAGATGGACTGAAGAGCGCTGGCGTCAGAGCGGTAAGAAAAGACTCAGGGGAAAGGAAGGAGGGAAGAGGGAGAAGAGTGAGGAAAGGAGGAGACCGAGGCTAAGAATAGTAGTACAACCTCGGGCCAGCGCAATCGGTCGGCCCTGCCTGCTATTTTTTACTTTACTACTGTGCCAGCCACTACTCGTCAGACATCTTTCTCTCCTCTCATTCTGTATCACTCTCTCCATCAGTAATGTTCCAAAACGTAAGGCCAACTTTGTCGCATCAATGTCAATGTGCCTACGACACAGTGACCTCGGTGACCTCTGAAAAGTCGTAGGTAGGTACAACATTGGTAGGTACAACTCAAACAGTTGTATGCAGTGTTCGGCCATGAATGTGGGCTGCTGCTTCAAATCTACAAGGAGTAACTCAATCAATACTGCTTCCCACGTCACATCAAACATAAGACACCGGAGGCTGAGAAGAGAGAACAGAGAGTGGCACACTCCTGATCCACACTCCAGTGACGTGGGTTAATCCTTGAGAGGTTCCACCGGGAACCCTTATGCACTCCTTCAGGAGATGGATTTCAAGGACACACAAGCCAGAAGTGGTATTTATATGTGAGGGTACAGGTGACAAGTAGCTGCGAGGATTACACGTGTGTGTGTGTGTTTGTATGCACATGCATAAACTCTACTTACCACAGTCTCATCAGGAAATGGTGCTCCATGTCGTCAGGAAGAAACTGCCGGCTGAATAACTTGCTCTCAGTCACTCTGCAGAAAGACAAAGGAAACAAGAAAAACATCAGGGAAGCGCAAACCGTAAAAGAGGCTCACATGAGCTGATTTGTGCAAACATCATCGTACCTGGAAGGAAGCGTTAAGCTCTGTCTCTCTTTCATTTTCTCTACAGTACGTCTGCCCGTCATGGGAAAAGCACCCACCCCCCCATAAGCTTCGACCTGTAAAATAGTCCCCAGTGCCTGAAAATGCAATGTGGTGGAAAATGTGCAGCTGGGCCCCGTTGGTCCCAAAACAAGAAGCTTCACTGGCTAAGGCAGCAGCTCCCCTTGCTTGGAGCTCTATAGGCCCTGGACCCACAAATAAAGGGACGACGGGAGCATATGAGGAGAGCGAGAGAGCAACTTTAGCGATGGAAATAAAGGGTTGTGAGTTAGGGACAGAAAGGAATAGAGGCAGAAATAAGGGGAAGAGGAGTGGATGATTACAAGGCTTACGACTTAATTGAGTGTGTGCTGCGTCCAATTACCTCCTAACGTTAGCAGAATGTGTGAAATCACTTGGACTTCAGAAAGCAAAACAAAAACACACGCTGGCGCCTGAACAAAAATAACACTTATAAGTGTGTCAGTACATACAGTAAGTGACTAATTTGACTGTAAAATACAACACATTGTTGGTAAAATATATATACGCCTAGTGATGCGAGGGTGTGTGCGCCTCATAACTATTAAATAGTGTGCACTAGGGTCCATCATAACAGCATGCACTGGGGTCCGTCTTAACCTTCCCCACTGAACATGTGCGTTTGTTGCCCGTTCGTCCTTGATGTGTCTGAGTGATCTGAATGCTAAATGCCACTGAGCTAAATGTGGTCGCAATTGAGAATGCCATGGTGTTCCCCACACTTCATTACCCCCCCCCCCCCCCATTAGCATTAGTACCGTGATTACTAGCTGTTAGCATTAGCTCCCTGGGCTGTTTTCTTTCTGTAATTTTGTGCAACATTACAGCTGACGCACACCCTTAGTTTGTGGCTCCATGGCAACAGCGGCTCGTACTACATTTACACAGTTTGTATTCATGGGAGGAATCGTCTACAAGATGACTGGATGCATTCCTACAATTCCCAAATGCCACTACGAAAGCCTGAATTTTGCAGCGTATCACCTAGTAATTAAATTTTGCGAAGCAAAATAGAGTTGGGTCATTTGCAGTCGCACTCAGAGACCAAAGTGCAGAGTCAATGATCACAGAAGGCCTTTAATATGCATGTGTGACATGAGGCACTGTATCCTCGCCAAATCCTACATGGAGGATCTGCCGCTGTAGTTCGTCAAGCGGAGCACGGCAGATGCTCTCATGAGTTCCCATTGATTTGCAGACAAGCGGTTACGTGTGTGTGCGTGTATGTGCGTGTGTGTGCGTGCGTGTGTGATGTGTCGCTAGCTAGCTAGCTGCAGAGATAATTAGAACACAACTCTTTTGCTGTCCCTGCAGGCCACTGATCCAGCTGCTTTCATCTAATATAGGTCAGCTGTGACAAAGCCCTCAGCATGGACACTGATCAGCTCTGCTAGCTCTCTCAAACACAAATATGCAGTTCAACTCACACACACACGCATACATGGAGAGGCATGCTTTTTCACACACATTGATGGCGGCCTACATATGTGGTAAACATACTGTGCGGGAATACCCACTGAGACATACTGTATGCAGGTAAATCCCCACACAGTAGGGCCTACAGTAATGATGGCAGTCACAACAGGTCTGTGAGTTCAGAAGAACTCGCTCCTGCTCACAGCTTCATCTGCCCACCAGCTTCTAGCTACTGCCCGCGCACTGCCAAATTCACTAACATAGCACATAGAGCAAATTAGTAACTTCAGGCTCTTCATAGCAATGGAAAATATTGCCAGACATAGTCAATGCAAATTCATTCACTTGTTCCAAAATCAATACAAGGCTGGAAATTGTCTTTTGTCTCTGTGACAGTAAGTATGTGTGTATAACACTCTGTGACAAAAGAGTTGCATTAGATTATAGTCATTTGACTGGACGTAATGAATACAAGTAACACAAAGACAAAATTAAAATTGAACGCATCAAGAGATTCAGTGAATGAATACATTTGAATTCTGTTAATATTTTTTGATTGATTGTTTTCTGATGTGTGAAGTCGCCTGGTGAATTTATAGACACATCATGCACATCGAGGTTGTCCGACATTATCATACATAAATTAAAATCATAATACGTTTAGTAAGTTACGTAAAGCTTCGTAGCCAAACAGAAGGACAAGTTATTTAGACTCTTTAGGTCTTTTTTGAAAATAAAGAGAACTGAAGATTCTTATAATTTACCAGACGTTTTGTTTACACAGTAAATGCCAAGAAATCATGTTATTTTGCTAAGCTCTTCTGTGAGTTTATCCTTCTGATCAACATAGCTTGAAAAGCAAATCTATTCAAACACTCTGTTCTTTAGCAACAACTGTGGGACTTAAAGTTCCTTTACATAACCCAAAATATGCAGAGATGGCTACAGCTTAGTTAGCAGCAAAGCCTCAATATCCTCATAGACTCGTTCTAAAATGCTATACCCACACATGCTTTGTGAACACTCTCTGTACTTCTACACCAACCATTAGTATCATATATAGTCCAACCACTACCTGCTCACACGGGATCGCCAGTGGTCACCTCACCGAGCGTCCAGGGGGGCCAAGACTGCAGAGATTTATAGGGATGTAAACTGAAGAGCAGCTTGGCTGAAGAGGAGCGAGGGAAGAGAGGATAAAAGCAATTATTTTGTCCTTTCTCTATATGCACTACACTCTGTTGTCCCTCTTTTTAAAAAGCCACATTCATTAAGTGCCACCACTGACACACAGAGTGCGACTACACGTCACTGCTCCCCTCCTCAGGTGTTTTGTTCCACCTATTGTATTGATGACCAACTCAAGAGAAGAGCATCATTATCTTTTTGTCTGCTTTACTACAGGGGCCCTCACTAATGGGGCAATAATTGGTGCAAATTACAAAGTGTACAAGTAGTGGCGTAGCCCTTGGGATGGCGTGATTGAGGGGCCGAGGCTATGTCGCATTGCGGGGGATCGGTGTATTCTCTTAACTCTAATCACCACTTCTCTTTTTTACTCAGCGCCTCTATATTTTTCTTCCCTACGCATGTCTGAAGAGCAAGTGGGATCATGCAGGACTTTTAACAACTGCGACTATTTATGCAAATACAATCAATACTTGATAGTCCCTCTCGCTATCTGCCCCCCTCCCACCTCACTTCCTCTCTCCATCTCCCTCTCTAACAAGAGACTGCAGTAGGGGCATTAATTAGGGCCAGACATGCACCAAGGATTCCCCACAGGGCTGAGCAGTAAAGCCAGTTCATACCAGGCCAGGATAGGACAGGTTTGGCCTGGCCACTGCAGTCAGGAAACAATAAGAGACAGCAGTTGCCGAACAGCAATCTAAAGCAGCCCAGAGTAACTGCAATGGCTCTATTGAACTGTCTTCTATAGTTGATGGAAGTAAAAGACACACCAGTATTTGTAATAAACGCTTCATTATTTTCGAAGTTGAGTTGAGCGTTGTGCCCTTTAAGCCTCGGTTGTACTTTTTCCGCAAGGACATGAGCTGACGTGTTAATGTTTGGATCATACTCCATGCAGGTTTCTCCTCGCGGCAAACCGACATTGTCAAAGCCCCTAAAGTTCTGCATTATCACAACGAAAAACCTACGGCATAGAACACAGAGAAGGGTCATGTTAATGGTGTGACGTCAGTTTGGCCGCGCCGACACTCACGGATGTGGCAAAGCATAAATCACGCTTTTTGTTAGGCTACTGTTGCTACGTCCACCAAGCTTTCTGTTCACACAGGGCACAATTTAGTGATAACAGTGGCAGATGTACAATTAAACAACAGGTCCTTCATGGGTGGGTCTCTACATTCATGAGAGTCAGCATCCTTACCAGTTGATGATGCTGGTAGAAAACATGTCTTGTATTGCAGTGAGCTATTTAGTCAGAGTATTCTAAGTGTGGTCAGGAGGAATGTACTATCAGATGCATTATTGGCTCACATACTTGTTCATATATATATATTCAAATTGTATACACGTTTAATGTTATATGGGACATGGCTAAATGTTTCTCTTGCATTCTGGGCCAATGACAAAACTACACTAATCTGAAACTTAAACAGGAAGAATGTTGACCTAACGGATGAAGAGGCTTGTGTACAACCATCAACCACACAAATTCCTCATAACATTCGAGAGCTAAAATGAGAGGACAATTTGAAAAAATATTCCTCCAGCGCGCCGAAGCAAAGCAATACTTAAGACATAAGTGTACAAATAGAAAGGGAGCAAGCAAAGGTCACAGCTGTTGACCGTGATGCACATATACCTGAACAAAATACTTCTTCATTGAAGTAACCTTTATAAAGAGCATTGTATTACTGTATTCTCAACTTTGGAGCAACTGCTAAATCCAAAGAGCCCCGGAAGCTTAGTTCCGTTTGCAAACCGCTGCCTTACATTTAGGACATAGCACATAGATTCTTATTAACTTCTTAGGGATTTCCACAGGATTAGGTACAGACAACCCAAGCAACTTTCTTAACACCAGCCGTTTCCAATTAGATCCTATTAACAGAACACTGACTTCAGCTCTGCAAAGACCCTATAGGGGATTTCCATCAGCTTAACAGAGGGGGAAAGTTTAATAACAGTTGCTTGTTTTCCTTCCATATGTACTGATTATCTTCATACCATGACGTTGTGTGATGACCCCAGGACGAAGACTTACAGTTAAGTAGATGGCCTATCATACATACGTACCACAAGGTCATGCTAAGAACATCTCAAAATGTAAATGCCTGATGCACCCTGCCTGGATCATGCTAAGAACATCTCAAAATGTAAATGCCTGATGCACCCTGCCTGGATCATGCTAAGAACATCTCAAAATGTAAATGCCTGATGCACCCTGCCTGGATCATGCTAAGAACATCTCAAAATGTAAATGCCTGATGCACCCTGCCTGCTGAAAGAAAGCTCTAAAGCTCTGCCATCTCATGTGCAGCTTAATAGAGACCGTATGGGTCAGGCTTTCTCGGAGAGAGAAGGAAAAGAACTAGCTAAGGAGAGAAGAGAGCAAGGACAGAAGGAATCGTTGCTTTTCCCTGGTGATCGATGAGAGCTAATCCAGATGTAGAGATGCACCGATCTGACTTTTTCAGTCCCGATACCGATATCTGGGCTTTGGGTATCGATTGACACCGAGAAGCTGGATGCCTCACTGTGTGGAAGTGAGTGGGATCAATCCTCTATGTGTGATGCCCATCAAGCTAGATTTGAACATTAAAATATAACCGATAAATATATGGATATAAACTAACTTAAATGTTATTCATTAAAATAATTGTATCCAATACCAGCTGGGCCCGATCGTACAATTTATTTATTTATTTTCTACAACAAAAAAAACTACATGCAAAAGTTCACTATCTTGACATTATTAGCCCAAGGCCTGAGGTGAAAAAGAAAAAAAGATCAAGACTGAAGCTAAATTTAACGTTGAGGTAAGGGGTTAACAGGTTGATTCATAGTTCAGCCGCAGTTCTCCCGTTGATAGCATCACTGCAGCTACAGATGGATGTTTTGTACGTGACCAGAAAATTTTGTCTTGAATTTTATTATTCACAGTAATTCTTTACATTTTTTAATTAACTGTGAATGTCCGCCTAGTCCCATTACTGAATATCTAGACTATTCTATGTAGTCATTATACTTCATCCTGGGACAGATAACGGTAATTGTGGTGAACGATGGCAATGGAAATGACTTTGCTAGATGTCTGTCTCTGGAAAGCAGAGGGCACTTGATCCTTTCAACCTTGACCAAAAATGAAATGCTTAATGGTGTCAGAAAAAAAAAGATGTCTTTTGGGTTGTAACACAAAACTGTTTTCAAACTTTTTTGATGCTTTGAAAGTCTTTTAAACAAAATGTGTGACATCAGCAGGGAACTTCACACTGTGCCCTCCACAAGACCTGCTTTAAACATCAGGACTCTCACCTTGTCAAATCCTCTCCACATGAGCAGCTGGACAAAGAACTTGCAAGTACACACACACACACAGACACACACACACACACACACAGACACAGACACACACACAGAGGCAACTGGATGCAAAACAAGCACCCCCATCTCCTGTCTTAATGGGTTTTAGACTCTGTTCAGACTGTGCACAAATCAAATGAATGTACCAGCCCGGGGCACGCCTGCAGACACGCTGCACATTAAAGTGAGGTGCTGGTGATATGGTGCTCTTAAGCTGGCACAAAACCGCATGCATAAATCAGAGGGAGCACCGCAGAGCCGAACAGCGGAGGTAAACGGAGAAGAAGGGCAAGGGGATGGTTGAAAGAAAGGTGAAAGAAAGTGAGAAGGACACAAGGGGGAAGGGTTGAGAATGATCAGGGATATGAAAAGAAGGGACAAAAGTCTTCTTTCTGCTTCACTTGGTTTCATACGAGTGAACAATGTATGTTTTGTCACATCTGTGTGCGGGACTGCATGTAGGACTGTATGCAAATGTGTATGAATGCATTTATTTAGGCGTGTGCACAGATGCAGCTGTGCTTTGCTTCACAGTCTTCATGGGTGCGCTCAAACACACATATTCTCTGAGGTCGGGGCAAAACACTTAAGAGCCCAGCTTCCTCTCCAGTACTCACCTGACAGCTCACCATTTTTCATAGGAGTTGTATTGCTATTGCTCTCTCTCTCTCTCTCTTTCTCTCTCTTTCTCTCTCTCCCTCGACTCTAAAGGATCCCTTGGTTCTCATTAGGCGATTCCTTGGCAGCAGCTGGATACAGTAAGTGAGTGTTTCTTCTCCCTTCACTCTCTCTCGCAATCAGTCTTTCACCCACTCCTACCCCTCTTACCTTCTCACTACCTTCCACTTGTACAACTTAAACCTATCCTTTTTCCTCACAACCTGTTCCCTGGCCTTTTCATTTACTGCCATGCCTCTATCCTTCCCTTTTTCCCCCGCTAAATTGCTCTGCTCTCGTAAGACGATGAGGAACAACAGAGCAAAAAGCAAAGCAAAAACATTTCAACAACAGCGACCTGAAAACAAATTTGATAAGAGTTCAGCGTGGCCCCCACATTACTTCCCTTTATTCGCTATTCACAAGCGGGCAATTTGGAGAATGACTAAAGTTATGATTAATTCATTCCACTGCTGATGGTGAATATAGCAGTCGAAATGATGCCCCGGAGCATCCAAACAATCAGTATCTTTCTCATTATTCTCAGTCAGACCTGCGAAAGATTTTGAAGACGTGTGGGTGTTAGAACATATTTGAAAAGTATGCACGCTCATGTGTGAATCTCTAAATGTAATTTTCCGTCCGCGTCCCTTTACCCAAAGGCCAATTCAAAGCGTGCTAATGCATTATGGATCATTAGACAAATATACTGACGGCGCACTGATTACAGAAATGAATGATGCATGCTGTTTTGCCCTATTGTGAGTGCCTAAATGTGTGCACTTGCAATTGTGCGTGTTCAGTTGCAGTCTCAAGGCAGTGAATAGGACGTGCATTAGTGACAGACTATTGGTCATACGACACAGGGGGGTTACAGCATCGTCCTGAGTCACTTCATCAGGTTCCGCTCAAGGACACCTGCAATTTAACATTAAGAGTGAATCCCAGTTTTTTGCACCGACATGTATGGTTTGAACCATATTTTGGATTCACAAAGATGCATGTATCAAAAATAGAAAAAAAAAGCTAAATTTTTAAATTTCGGAATGAAAAAAATGTCTAATTACCTTGGCTGCCTTCAGCGCTCATATTCTCATATTTACGTCATGAACACACTTCAGTTTACTGTGAGGCTTTAACTTCAACAGGAATTTCAACTGATTCAAGCCTTTACTCATCAACTGACAACCATTTCTTTACTGACAGCACGAATACTCCAACTCAAATTTAAACTGTCACTCCTTACAAAACAAACTGACACTCCAACTATTTACATCGCACTCAAACTATCCCTGGTGCTTCAGCTTCAACCGGCATTTCATCCGCTTTCATCTCTCACTCTTTAAATGACATTTCAACTAGTTTCATCTTTCACACAACAACTGAGAGTTCAACTGCAACAATGCTCACACTTTAAAAGCAAATGTCAACTTCTTTTGGCTCTCAAACTTCAAAAGACACTTCAAACCCTTTCAGTGATTTGACTTCGACTGACACTAACTGCTTTAAGTGCTTCAATTTAAACTTCAACTCCTATTAAACATCTGAAATGCAGAGCATTTCACATATTCTAACATGTTAAGAGCATTGTTGTAGTTTCTCTAATGGGTCCTTGTTGCATGAGAACAAGTGGAACCTCTGAGTTGGACCCCAAAAGTAACACTCGAATAAAAGGACACCTTTATCAGCATAGAACCATATTGGATCATTTCAGCTATCTTTTAACAGGCATTTAGAGTTTGTTTACACGTTTCAATGAACAAGCCTATTGATGTAAAGCCCTTGCAAGTGCTTTTCACTAAAGCACATCAGCTCTTTCAGATCAATTGACCCAAACGCAGCTCAATAAGTGTGGCGACATTGGTTTTCCACATGTCACTTTATCCGATGCGGTGGTATTCGGCCAATCAAAGGGTGCAGATTTCCACAGAAAGGGGGGGAGGGTGGGGGGGGGGGTGTGTGAATGAATCAGAGCAAAGTGTAGGGGTCACATCGAGGTCACATATGATGTCATGGTGGAGCGAGTCTCTTCAAGTGAAGTCATCAAAGCCTCATTATTCCTTTCACTCAGGTCCGCTCGGGCAAATTAGCTTCACCACTCAAGTGAGTGTGCGCGCGGATGTGTGTGTGTGTGTGTGTGTGTGTAAGTGTGTGTTTCACAGTCTAATTTGTGCCAGTGCCTAGTGTGAGTGCAAACCGAGCTGGCTTTTATGTTCTTCTGCATCCCCGTATGTGTGTGTGTGTGTGTGTGTGTGTGTATTTGTGTTCACACTACTACACTACAATGCTAATTGAGTTTAAAATTCAGCCGTTCAAAGAAACACGCAGCACTCGTGGTCAGATGCTGTTCATGGAAGGACACATCATCATAAAAAAAAAGCGCACCATCAAACGGCCCCATTACAATGACAAATATTACCGGAGGAGGCAGAGAGAGACAGAGAGGAAGAGGGAGGGAGGAAAGCATCATAACAGAGGAAGGATATATATTCTTTTACCTGCTGAGCTATCCTCGCTATTTACATTTGATACATCTTTTTCATTTAAGTGAGAGTGAATAATAAACAAGAGAGGGGTTTATATATCTTAAAACTGTCATCAGCCTGTCAGTGTGGGCACCAGCAGAACCAATGGGCGTACCATTCGTTGCGAACTGGCTGCCTCCGCATCAAGCATCAAAATTGATTGCTTGCGTATCTCTGTATTCTGTTTGGGGAGTCAGTCCTGCTCTACAGCCATTTGCAGTGTGTGTGTGTGTGTGTGTGTGTGTGTGTGTGTGTGTGTGTGTGTATGTGTCCGTGTTTATCGCATGTTTCATAAAAGCAAATGATCCGGTGACCTTTAAGTGAGGAGGGAGAAAAGTCATTCCCACACACATATTCCCACACACTGAGTGTCTTATTGGGTTAATGAATTGCTTTTGCAGACTGAGGATTCACCTTATCGTTGGAGCACGTTAAACCCTGCATCACACGGAGCTTCGCCAGCACTGTCACAGCCGCTTTGGGAGTCTCTAGCTGCACATATTTGTCACATTTGTACACACCCGCGTAACCTGTGTGGACACTTATTCCAGCAAGCATAAAGGCATGTAAAACCCAGTCCATCTTTCACACGCATCAGCCAGAGGCAGGCCTGGGTTTTCCTCTGATAATCAATGTGTTTGATCATGCATGCGTGAAAAAGATAAATGCTAAATGAAATGCAAAAACAACTGCCCTTATGTCTGCATACATGTTCTCTGATGTTATACACAAATGCGGCAAAAGCCCATTTGGAAACCATGCCTGAATTTTCTTTATCTTCTACCAATTAGCAGGGGGGAAAAAAGCTGCAAAGACTAGAATTTGCACTGTAGATGTCAAACATATACCTACATGCGCACCCCACAGAGAAAGAAAGTGGGGGACATCTAGACACTAATTAGCAAATGGGAGCAAAGCGGTGCAAAGAGTTTTGACAATGAGGAATGTCGTAATTCTGAATCTCCTTCTCTCTCTCTCCTCTTCGATCGCATCCCTCTCCTTAATTGGCTGTCACGCGTGTGAGAGCGTCTTGATGTGTGTGTGTGTGTGTGTGTGTGTGTGTGTGTGTGTGTGTGCGAGCGGGTGGTGATTGTCAACATCAGAGTGCCGTGGGCTGCAGTTGCCCCTGGGGATGAGCGGCCACATCATTAGAGGAAGGTGATTATCTTATTCCGTGAGACGATACTGACTACATTGGTGACCTACACACACACACACACACACACACACACACACACAAGCTCTCTCTCTCTTTCTCTTTCTTTGCCAGTTTCCCCCCCCCCCCCCCCTGTTTCCATCAATATATCAGTTTTCATTCGACTTGACTGCCTCCCACATCATACCCATGCTTTAACACACACAACAAGTCAGGCAAAATGGCAACAACTGATCATTTTGATAATGCCACCCAAGTGATGTGTTTATGTCTGCTTGTAGGATTGTGAAAGTTTAGAAGACAAATGAAAGAGAAAGTTCCACAGATTTCACACAGAGTCAACGCGTAAGGAACAGAAAAAAAAAAAAAAAAGAGCAAAGTAAAAAAGAGAGGCGGCTCATTTTCTCTCTTACATAGATTCATCTACGGACTGTGAAATTGTGCAACACCATCTCTACTGCTTGGCGTGTAGCCCTTAAGCAATACAGGGATTAGCGCCGAATTTGTTCTGTGAAGCTCCTGCTGTACTCTACTGTGGCTGTGATCTAAAGGAATCTATCTCGATGCATTAAGACCTGAGGGAGAGAGCTCTGTTAGGAGCGAGGAAAAACAAAGAGGCGAGGGTGTTCGGTACAAACATTTGCTACAGCATTCGGCCTATTAAGTCATGGTGTAAGATCTCTTTCAGCCTTTAGAATGTCAAAGGATCGGTGGGTAATAAATGGTTGCTGTTACCTGTTACCTGGCAATTTGGGAAGGCAACACAACTATCTTTAAGCATAACATTATGTTAGAGTGGGAGGATTGTTGATTAATTTGAAATATAATCATTTGCTGCTATGCAGAGGCTGACTGAGGGGATATTTTCTGTCCAACACTGCTGGATGCTAGATCTTGTTACTTAGTAACATGGAAGTTTTGCAGCAGCACCAATCTGCACTAAGTCTTGCTCTGTATGATCAGTGAGTAGATGGTATGATTGCATATACTGTATACTGCATATCAAGTGAAAAAAATGTGTTCACTGACATGTGGAGATTCAGTATTTCACCAACTTCTTCACTGTTGGGAAAAGTGTCAAAACTATTGATACATTCTGCACGATGAGAACGAAGCATGGCTCTCTTTTAGAGTTGCAAAATGTCGGTCAATATCCAGAAATCTTCCAGAAAGGAAGTTAAGCTTGGGAATTTGGGGAATTTTGCACAATTTCAATGTACTTTTTGTACCTTTTTAATGGTAAAAAATAAAAAAAATGCAATATAGTAGGATTAACCTCTAAAAGGATGTGTGTTGGATTCAAACAGTCAGATGATTCAATAGAAATACATCTCTGAAGAAAGGCAATACGATCATGTCGGTGAGAAGTGTCACTTTGTACAGGTGACTGCTCAAGTATGATGCTTCTGGTGGTGAATCGCTCCACTCATACGGAACTGAAATTCATATGTGGACGCATGTGAAGCCAGCCGGTAACGATCAGCTTTCCTCTCGGACCGTGAGCAGGTTATGGGAATAAGAGTCAGTCTGATGTGCAGGAGGAACTAGCAGGGTGCTGAAAATTTGAACGACTGTTTTGTCACTCGGCTTCTTCCTGCGATGTTGTTTCTCGTTATCTTCCCGTGTTAATTCGGAGATCTGCTCATTATATACAGAGCAAGAACATCCGTACACTGTCAGCAAATCTACAGGAATAAAGTGCCATCCCACAGGGAAGTGTTCACAGACAAAAGACGCATGCAAAGAGAAACACACCATAACACACACTTCTCCACGTGTGTGTCAGTCCCATGATGGAGCCATATCTGCTTCCATCACCCACTGAAACGCCTTGGATTTCCAATATGATGTGGCATTTTACAGTCATTATGAATTTGAAGGCCACCATTTTCACAGCTGTTCATGTTGGCCTGGCAGCAGTGCATGTGTGTGTGTGTGTGTGTGTGTGTGTGTGTGTGTGTGTGTGTGTGTGTGTGTGTGTGTGTGTGTGTGTGTGTGGCTGAATGTGTGTGTCCATGCTCAGGAAAGTCTGTTTTTGTGTGGGTTGAAATCTGTTTGAGATGTGAATTATCTCTTCCTCCGAAAATATAAACAAATACAATATGTATGTTTGGCCAAAGAAATCTGTCAGACCTGATCTCCGTCCGTGTTGCTTATTTTGAATTCATGCATTTCTCATTCGCTGGCCAAACTTATCTGGAACAGTTCACAGCAAAAAAAATTACAGTGTATTCCTTAAATCACAAACTGAAAAAAAAACATTTCACAGAAGATGCAGCCTTGCATAGCATTACTCCGGTTTTGCTTTTGCTGTCCATCCCCACACGCTCCCTTCTAGTCGACTAGCTCTCAGTGACATCCATATTGCATGAGAATATTGCTGGGTACTAGTCACACAAACGTGCAGACGAGCACGCTCACAGCCTCTCACAAAGACACAAACACAAACATGCGTACGTCGAACGCACATGAAGAATATGTGCACAGCACACAGAAACACTCAGCACAAAGTACGAGTTCAGGCCTTGGAGCCTGTAGCCCCACATAGAACCTCTTCTTCTTGTAGTTTTATTAATTCATCGAGTGGGAGCTGCGCACCGCAAGAATCTCAAACGATAATCTACCATGCACTGCGCTAACAGCTGGAGAGTATAGTTACATTTCCCCCGCTGTCCTTCACATGACAACAAAGCCAGCAGCCGAGTTATTTTTGATCCAGTGAAGAGAGCAGGAGAGGAATGCTGCAGATAGACCGAGCCGGGGAGAGAGAGATTCCCTAAATTCGTTGGCTTCTGATGTTCATCAGCTAGCAGAAAAGATGGAGGTTAAACGAAGGAAGAGAGACTTATTGCCAGTTTTGGGGGGAGAGGAAAGACCCGAGTGATTAACAGAGGACTAAAAATACAGCATGTAGCACATTACACAATTTCTTAATACATATTTAAATATGAAACTTCTCCACCGTTCTGTCTTTCACACTTTGGCGTAACCTTCTCTTCTCTCTCTCCGCTTCTTTTTGCAGAATTTATCTTCTCTCGTGCCCCGAGGTTGTGGGCAGAGTGCCAGCAGAGAGAGTGTGTTTGTGGGAGCCGGTAGAGAGTGTGTAAACTCGACCCCTAACCCACCCTCCAGAGATCCAGACCATCAAATATGCATACGACAGCTGGAGCAGCGAGATGGGTTTTTCGTACAGTGAACTCTGCACCAGGCTCCTTCCTGCTTTCATACATTTGAATGCATTTAGAAGATAAAGTACAGAAATTGTATGCACCATCCCTCCAATTAATGCCCTCCAAATCAACGATCACAAAAGCGAATGCTTCACCAGGTTGTGACCCCTCTTCTGCTCCTGCCCATTTTATTTGAGCTTTTCTTTTCTAGCTTAACATCAGCAACTTTGTTTCTTTCACCAGCACGAGCTTCAAGCTGAGACAAGGTTTGCACCCGATGAGATGGGTTCCCGCAGAAGAGCGGGAGCGCGATTGAAACGAGGATCTGCCTCACATTTAGCCTACATGCAGTGAAGTTCCAGTCTGTTCACCTGGAAAAGTATGAGACAATGGGGAGAGAGTCAAACGAGAGAGTGAATCCTAAAATGTCATCCAAAGTCCTCACTGGCTTGTGCGGCTTCACACTGTTCCAAAAGGGATTGTTGTCAGTCAGCCAGGATACATTTGCTGGCAGCTATGGGTGCTGTTAAACACTATGAACTGTAATCCAATGAGCCAGAGCTCATCTTGAGGAGGCCTGGCTGCCACTTGAAGGTGTGTCTATATAAGCCTGGACACAATCCCATCATAATGGGCTCAATCGAGTCCTCTCAATACGAGAAATCCACCCCCAAAATAATGGACCTTGAGCTGCTGGGCCTATTGCATTGTTCTTTCTTTTTTTTTTTTCATCACCTCTATCTCTCCAAATAGTTTTCAGAGTTTATAGCTGTGCCATCAAAAGACCCAAAACTGTCTGCAGCCTCAATATAACAGCATACAATGTTCTGGCCACAAGAGATTGTGTATTTTGAGTCGAGAGACTCTCAATTCCTATTTTGTCTTGGCTGGATAAGTTCTCGCACCACTCCATAACACTCAAGTTGAAATCGACAAGGCAATTAGAAAAGAAAAAGTAAAATACAGCATTTGGAAGGTGTTAGATGTGTTTTGTGTAAGGGCATGTTTTGCAAGTGAGTACTTTTTTTTTGCTTTAAAGTGCCGTGCATTAGTGCTTTTCATCTATCTGTCCGCCCTTGAATTAAGCTTGGTAATGGATAAGCGGCTTCCCGTAATACACAGAATGGTTTTCAAGTGATGAATATGTAAATCAAAGCATGTCCACCTTTTACACAGAATTGTATTGAATTGAATATTGAAAATATTTACAAGCATTTGTTTCTCGCTGAGGATGAATGCCACTGACCTTGGTAAACCCCTGACTTTTTAGTTGCATACCTCAACAACACGAAATGTTGTTCCCCTCATAGAGATTTATTATCTCTTCGGTGATAAGATAATACATACTTGTATTAATGGCAAAGGAAATTCTTGGAAAAGGGATTGATTAAGGACTACAACAGAGAAATAAACAATAGAGTCAAAATATAAACATACATAAACAACAGTTAACAACAGTAATACATATAGATGTAAAATAAGTAATACTAACACAAGTGCATGATAGAACGGCAACAAAAGTAAGATACATTGAGTAGAACAAGTGAAGAAAAGTAATAGTGTGCATGATATTGACAGTAATATTGGCAATGATATTGAAAAAGTAATAGAAAGTTGTATTGCAAATGGTATATCCAAAGTAATATTGCATGATATTGAAATATATTATTGCACAATGTTGTAAAAGTAATATAGCACATGACAGGATATTATTGTTCTATTATTCCTCTACTTTTCATTAGAGAAACACGCTAACACGCTAACACGCTAACCCAAAATGCTAACCACGGACTGACACTCTTAGTCTTGTTTATTTCAATAAAAAAATGTATTGGTAAATGAGTCTCTGCAAAAGTGCATATTTCTCCAGACAACAGGACTGATATCCAAAACAGACGATGACAACAGACAACCGTCTACAGCCGAGCGGTCAAGATGAAGTCTGAACTGAACTACTAGTAAGTGGGCATATCAGTCACGTACAGAGACAGAGCCGGAGGGCAGGAAAGGTATCATGGATATAGCTATTTAAATAATGATATCCCTGCAAGATGAACAACTGACATTTTCAGGCCATGTGTGGCCGCCCAGAGATGTGGCCTCATAACACGCAAGATCAGATCTCAAAAGTCCCATTGAAATGATGAGTGGAACTAACATACTCCTGTGTTTGGATGTAAGAGGCTGATACAGCCACGCATGGATGGTCACAGTGAGACACACACACACACACACACACACACACACACACTTAAGTCCAGTGACATACTCATAGTCTCTAATTAGCACTGATACTTTGTTGTAAAGGGCAAAGCTGTCTGCTGGCTTTTGGGCATGACACCCCCATGATAACCTTCCAGTCATCAGGAGGAGGAAAGGTGACACACAAATACACTAAAACAGCAGAGAGAGAGCCCGCAAAATGGCACCGCGATGCGCAGCATGGGACTTTTTTTGATGTTGTTGTTGTTGATCGCTTGGTAATGGGGTGGTTTCTTTGTGAGGGGATACAAACGTGTTCGGACGATACAGAGCAAACTGTCTTTTCTCTCTTCATCAGTCCCTATGATTCCTCTCACCTGAGCCAAACTCTCAGCAAAAAAGGCAAAAAAAAGGAGATACGAAGAAATCAATGACAATCGTGTTCAGAGTGGCTATGTGTGTAAAGACTGAATGGCGGGCACGTAATAGAGACGGAGAGAGGCAGTTTAGGGGGCACGTGTGCGTGAGGAGGCACAGGCGGCCGAGTCGGAGAAAATTGACTGTGTGGCAGTGCGACGTTGAGGGATTTTCAATGAGAGAAGAAACAGCGTAAATTGATTTTGGATCAACTTCGCAGCAGAGATTCGGGCGCCATTCGGGACTATGCAAAATGTAAATGATCACCATCTAGTAATGTGAGTAGCACGGGTCGAGAGGTGTCTTATACTCTCCATCACACACACACACACAAGGTCACACACAAATCCATCAAGGTTTCAGTGGAGCGTATACAGTAGGTGAGCTGAACACTGTGATGGGCTTGAAGCTCAATGAACCGCAAGCCCTCCACTCTCTCTGTCTCGTGTCGGAACAGATGGCAACACTGCCAAGCCTCACACTCATCCATCATTCACCATTCATTTAGCCAGGCAGCACACATGTATGTGTGTGTGTGTGTGTGTTTGTCCACACTTTGTACTTTTAGAGGAGATTGGCTGTCAAGCGGGCCTGCACGCTGAAGGTCAGCTGCAGGATTTCAGGTCAGCTATGTTTTCTGTTTGAGCTGCCCCCCCAAACAAACGCTGCACTACATTTAAAAAATACGCATGTCTAAAAGTCGCAGTACATCTGAATGACAGGGGGAAAAAAAGGAGAATATCCAATACGTTGCGCAAAATGTTAAAGAAAGCGTGTTGGTACAACATATGAGATGATGGATGCCACGTGTCAACTGTGATTGCTCTGAACACTGAGAATACTGAATGTGGCGCAGTGTCGGTGATGCCTGTCAAAAACCCTCCAGTTCTCCCTCTGCTCCCTCTACCCTTCTGAAGCACTGGAGGAGAGGAAGTGCAGATGTGTAGTTAGTGTTTCAACTCATCTCTCTCTCCCTCCTTGTAGTGATTTCTGTGAGTATGGAGCGCCTTGGGCAAAAGCGCTGAAACCATCTGCTCTGGTAACTCTGCCTCTTCCATTCGGCTTTTTGCTCAGAGTTTCTCCGGCTTTCTCTTTGGTCTTCACTCCCATTTATCGTCTCCTTCCCCTTCATAACAATGGGCGATTTCCCCCCCTGCTCCACTGACGATTAATTGAGCTTTGTTTAGTTTGTCGAGGGTATAGCTTAACCCTGAATTCAAAGCATAGTCATTCATTTTTATGCTTATCGACGCAAAACATTGGCTGGGAGTAAAATGTCATTTTAATATTTCATTTCATTATTTGGCTTGGGAGCACAACAGCAGGTTGTGATCAATGAGCTTTTCACTGTATTGCATATCAGGTATGGAAGATGCATCTTTTTTTATTTCACCTTGTTCATCCATCTCAAACCCTGCCAAGACTTTGCAGTGACGCCTGACCTCTGAGTAGATAGCAAACTCTGCTTTTTCAGATCTTGTTTAAAAGTCGGCGCGAATGATAACATGTGTTACAAGTTTGTTATGTCACACGCCGTCTGTCAACAGAAAGAGAACCAGCTGGTTAAATGTGAATGCTAACAGGCCTATATTGTATGCAACAGACAGCTGCGACTGGAGTGCACAAATCACTGATGGCTTGAAAAATGAATCTGATGTCAGACGGACGGAAAAGCCTCGGATGAGAAGAGGGAGAACATGCTGGGAGTCAGGACAATTCCTCAGACTTTAAAGATGGCTTTAAAAGTCTGGAAACATTCTCTGTTGTACTATCTGTCTTGTTACTAGTCTTTTTTTTTTTTTTGCTTCTGTATTTTCATCTTTTGTTAAAAGATACAAAACCAGAAGGGTGCTCAGTTAGATTCATTGTCAAGAGACAAATTGCTCTCCAGTAAACTGGGCCCCACCATTGTTGCTTTCTAAATGTCATCAAGTCAAACAACGCTGTGTCCAGCCCATGCAACCGGTCTCTTCATTAGCTAATTAAGATGAATGGTCCAAATCAATTCGATGAAGGCTGCTGCACTACTAAGTCCGGCTCTCGGACCACAGATCAAGGCCAGGTGAGGCCGGTGAGGCTGACAGAGGGTTGGCAGAACCCAGAGTGACTGAGCACCTCCTGGGTGAACATAGTTGGGTCACCTCCCATCATTTATCCCTGGAGCTCTGGAGTAATTTGTTGTTCATTTATCAAAGTTCTATGGTTTGAATGGTTGGTGTGGTTGTCACAAACACACACACACACACACTCACTCATTCGCACAGAGAAGTGGTAATTATGTATTCATTAAAACATATACTGCATACTGGACTTTGACCAGTATCACAGGCTTCTGTTAACAAACAGGCAGGGATTTGACAATGCATCCACCGATGAATTATTCTATTTAAATTAAGCTTTTGTTATGCTGTTGGAAGCATCCGCATGACCCGGGAGCAGGGTTCTGTGTGTTTTGAACTGAATCCGTTCAACAATGCAAGCCATTCAATTTAGCCCATAACACTCCCGACATTTTTAAACGAGGACACAGAACAAAAGGGTGGGTGCGGGATGGAAAATTAGAAAAACCAGTGGACAATGAGCCGATGGCAGAACTTTTTAGTGGCTTGATCATCGAGATGCAAATCACACAATACATCCGTTCTATATTTATGCTACTGCTGGCAAAAGCAAAGTCCAAAGCAATTATGTGTCGCTTCAGCTTTCACAGGAATGAGGAAGTCACTCACTATTGTCCAATATGTCACTCGTCAAAATTAATCATAGAAAACGCCAGCCTGCACAACACCCCTGATCTGCAGTAACTGCTAACTAAAGTCAATCTCACACTGTCAATGAGGAACCGTATCTGGCCGGGATTTGTGAGAAGCAAAAGGTGCATTTTTTTTTTGTTATTGCCTGCTTGCATTTTTTACTTTAAAAGTTCATGCTTGAGTTCCAGTTAGGTGTCAAACTTCACAACTTTGAGGGAAATGCATGTGATGGACTCGACTGTGACATCAGTCTGTCTGACACCCTCTCCGTCCACTCACATTAAGGGGGGGGAAGAGACTTGGTGGGTCTCAGTGGTCTCCTCCTGTCTCTCTCCATCAGTCACACCTTTTGTTTTTCCTCCAACAGTCTTTTCCGTCACCCACAGATAAAGTGTACAGTCAGACGAGAGATAAGCTTGAGATCTGGCGAATCCGCAACAGATGGATGATTATGACTGAGGGTCTTATTCTTTCTCAGGTTTAGCGAGGGATCTTTTGTTGATCTAGTATGATCCGCTGGTGGGATAAGCGTCTATCATAACTGAGAACGGGCTTAACTTGTTGATCAGAGCTCTACTTCTCTGTCTTATAGCTCCTTATAATTCCTTCGACTATAAGAAAACTGGGAACATCTATATATGTGGATGTATTAATGTGAACCATTATGGCTTATCAGCCAGCAATAAAAAAGGTACATGTAATTATATAGGGTGGTTATGAAAGTGAAATCACTTGTTATGCACATATTATATGATCTAATGCTGAAATGAGTGTCTTGGACCGCCGTCATTTGAAGCAAAATACACAAAAGGTCACATGCAGCATTAGAAATGCATACTTTTTTTTTCTTCTTGTAAATGGCAACAGTGTCAAAGACAGCAGGCTGATGCATTTGATTAGACAAGTGTTGTTTTCTCTGTTGCTCCACTGCACATCCCTGTACGGATAGAGTGCAATCTGTTTTCCCAACTGAGCGAACGGGCCACACATGCACATATGCATACTAATAAAGATTCCATATGCACACAAATAAATAAAATACAGGCACACGCGTACAGTTGGGTCAATTTCCGGTTTCATGCAAACTGACTGAGCAGGCATTTGTCATTATGACATGTTTAATTAAAAAGTAGCCTTACATCAGCAAGCTGTGCTGACGGCTTCATGCCGCTAAATCCAACTTTGATTGCATTAGTCATGTAACCGTGTGGCAGTCCATCATTATTTGCTGTCATTTCCGTTTTCACTATTTGTTTAGCCAAATCTCACAATCCCCCTGAGCAGCATTGGAGGTATAACACCTGTTATACATCATCTGAAAGCTGGGAACCTGAATATTATTTTGAGATGCGCACAGTGTGTGTCAACAAAATAATTATTTGAAAGAAATTGTGAAAGTCTAAAAGGGCTTAGAGCCAAAACCCATATGGCAATATGCATGCTCTATAATGTCTCATTGTGTAGCAGTTGTTGGGTTGAAACTGTTTTTGGGGTTAATGTACTTTTGTCATTGTCCTGTCATTTTATACAGTGACTTCAACTTTCAAATGGTCTCACTATGTGAAATGCCTACTATGAGGTCTAACATCGCAAATGAATACAGTTGGGCTCATTTCATTATAAGACTATTCTAGTATGAAAACTATAAAAAAACATTTTAGAATATAGTTTTGTTTTTTGCCCAAAGCTGCATGGGATTATCAGAAAGTGTGTGTAAAGGGGGAGACCCCGTCTCATTCATATATCTTGAGGTGAGAGGTCAAAGGAGCCCTTAAAAAATCAACATGACAGTTTTCCCTTCCCAAAATTGAGTCTAAATTTGGGGCGTTATTCAGCCCCCTCCTCGAACAAGCTAGCATGACATGGGTTGGTACCAATGGATTCATCAGGTCGTCTAGTTTCATGATTAAAGTCTCTTCACACTAGCTGCAAAACATAGGCAGCAACTAAAATCTAGGGACTCGGTACCGCCACAACCGGCTCTTCATATGTTAGCTTAACTGGATTTTACAAGAAAAGAATGGAACACAAATGGAGCATAAAGTAGAAAAAAATGTTGCAACTGTCCAAAGCTTGCGTTGCAGCCAGTATGAAAAGTTTTGATGTGGAATACTCTCAGGCGAGTATTTCGCATTTTTGTATTCATTATTCGTCATACCCCCGGTGTGGTAAGGCCTTTAGTCAAAGTAAAATGGTGCCAATATGCCAACATTTTGGATTTGAAGCCGACGAGCGGTGAGCCAAAAAACACAGACGACTGAAAGTGTATATAATATCAAACCGGTTTTAAATTATTTACACTTTCCAAACCCCTACACATGTGCATGCAGAGGCACATCATGCACACATTAAACAAAGCAGAGAGCAATAGTATTACTCCCGCACAATCCAAACTGTAGCAAGGGAGCTGTATCAGGCCAAGATTGGTAATAAAACTTTCCCTTAGTCAAAGGAGTGTGTGTGTGTGTGTGTAGGGGTGTGTGTGTGTGTGTGTGTGTGTGTGTGTGTGTGTGTGTGTGTGTGTGTGTGTGTGTGTGTAAGAGTTTATAGTATTTGCTGCTCTAAGCGGTGTGGGAGGTCTGATTTGTAGCTGTAATATCGACAGGCAAGGCCTCGGAATGAGGTCTTCCCTTGAGGGAGTCCTCCTACCTCTTTGTGCCTGCTCAGAAAAGCTCAGACAAAGAAACAAACACAAACACTCAAAGGTTAGAATGGACACTTCCACTGATGGCATCCAATCTCCAACACCTAAACCTTACAACTTTTCATAATGTGCTGGACTTTACCTTTAAAGAACCGGTCACATTGGCATTAAAGATTGTGAAATTGTGTGGCAAAATGAATTACAATGAAATACAGCCGATATGTTCGCGAACAGCAGCGCAAATGTTTCCGTAGAATAATAGCTAGCAAGTGTGTCACCACCCACTTTCATAAACCCTCCACAAAAGATAAACGGTTTACATATAGCTATGAGACTAGAGACAATTAAATCATGTGCACTTATTGTCCTGTTAGCGACCTTGCCAATGAATTTGCTGACAGTTAGCAAGCAATCATGCTTGCTCGGAGAGCTATTGCCCCTTTCAATAACTCTTTATTGTTTATGAATACAATGCTGCACAATCCTGGGAACAAATGGTACAGCACGGAGACTAAAAAAGCTCGGAGAGCTATAGTAACTGACTAGCAGTACGGTGTTTCTGGCTGGCTAGCATATTAGGAGGTTAGCTCACCAGCTGGTAGTTAGCCCTGGCAGTAGTCACTACGTAACTAAGCTTCCACAACAACATATTTTGCAAAGGCATGCAGATGCATTTCTCTTTGCCACTTTCTGGTCTGAGCAAGCCTCTAAATTGAACCCTTAACCCAAGTTGGCAGACTAAAAAAGTGGCCATTTTGTTACAAACCCAGAATGCACAGAATGTTCTCACACCAACAGCTTCATGTCTAACATAATAACAGCTCCATACAGTTGCACACCTTTCTCTCTTCTGCTTGCAGCATTGCATGGAACAAGTGGAGACACAAGGGAAACTGGCCATCAGACAGGAACACATCTTTGGCGGTAACACCTTGTAAATCTGAGAGTGCTTGGAGGGCGAGGTGCTCTCTCTGCAGTTGTCCACACTTCTTTCACACCCTGTTCCTCTACTGACACATTGGCC
The DNA here is from genome assembly GCA_032191485.1 of Leptoclinus maculatus. NCBI lineage: Eukaryota > Metazoa > Chordata > Actinopteri > Perciformes > Stichaeidae > Leptoclinus > Leptoclinus maculatus. Next base: position 24,731,663 of record JAVDOI010000002.1, read on the forward strand.
AATTAAACTTCTAAACTCTGACACTCAGACTACCTGCTTTTTGGAGTATCTGGGGCATTTTTCAGTGTATATGGTCAGGATATACTGTCCTAGCAATTATGTCAGTCAATGGATGCATTCCTGTTTGACTTGGGTATGAGACAGCGAAAATAAAATGCCGACTTCCCTTCTGTCCCTGTGCAGTATGGCATAACAGAGACCTAAAAGAGGGCTTTTCATATCCTCTGTCTTTGTCTCCAATCCTCTGTGGAGCCACTTTAAAAACATATTAAGCTGTCCTCATACCAAGGCTTATCCATGAAGCTCAGCCAAACTACAGACGGAAAATAAAACCGTTCTTGTGATGCCAAATGGCTCATCCACAATTAGGCTTGGGAATGGAAAGAAAAGTCACCTTCAACTAAGTAGGAAGGACAAGTCCAAGTCACTTTAGTGAGGTTGATAACTGAATTAACATGAGAGAAGAAGATTTGTGGGATGTTTGGGTGACAAATTCTTGTATTTCATAATTTTTTCAGACAGTCCTTGTGCAGGGTCCACACACTTTCAATCACTCATTTTGCACTACAAAGTGACGGCGTACAAAGAATTTCAAACCTAATCATATGATTTCCAGGTGGCTGGCTAAGGCTGAGTGACAAACCATTCATTTTCTTTTCAGATGAAAAAAGCTGGAGGCGATGAAAAGGCCAAAAGATCTTTCAAAACCGTGGACGCCATCAAAGTTTTCACTACACATGTGACAAATCCTGTTTCGGTACAGAGCCGTAAAGATTTCAATAAAGACGGTAAATGATTGTCACACACTGGCGAACCGTTTCTGCAGGTTATCACAAAGACGGCGAACACCTGCAGCAGGTATATGAGCCTGTGTGTGTGTGTGTGTGTGTGTGTGTGTGTGTGTGTGTGTGTGTGTGTGTGTGTGTGTGCTGGTATGCTCATTGAATATCCGTGTATGTGTGTGAAAGTGACTGGTTGAGCGCATACATCCACTCAGGATTATAGAAACACTGGATTATTTCCTGCACGCCTTGAAGAAGCTCCTTTTTTTTAAATCCTAAATTGAACAGTCAAGGAGAGGACAGCAGCTCGAAAAGACTTGGAGATGAAATGGTGTCTTCTGAGTCATTCTGAGTGTTTCCTGCTAATACAGTTACAACAAAAGTAACCTACGGCTTTCCGAAAAAAAGATGCTTTGTGGAATAATTCAACCGTTCAAAATTCACAAATTATCTGTATATTTGTGAAAATGTTGTTTTGGGTGACAACACAGTGTGCTCCTGTTTTTGTGTTTGTGCGTGCACATTGAAGCGTGACAGGAAGATGTGTGTGTATATAAGTGTGTGCACGGCACCAACTGTGAAGGCCCTGACACCCAGCAGTAAACAGTGGAAGGAAAAGCAGGATGACTGAGCCCAGCAGCCTGTTAGACTGTTGATAAAGGAGAGACCTTCCTTTAGAACACAAGAGCAACAAAACATCAAGCCTCCTCTCTCCCTCTCTCTCTCTCTCTCAAGATCTCCCCCTCTCTCTTTCTCCCTTTCTGCTCGGCATCTGTCGCTTGCAGGGAATGCCAATGGCAAAGACAAAAGAGCAAGAAGATGAGGGGAAGAAAATATGAGGAGGCATGGAAAAGGGAGGGAGTAAGAGGAAGTGTATTTGAAGGTGAGTGACAGGTGGTGTTCAGAGTACCTCGAAGAAACTACAAAGAGAACGAGGGATAAATGGACGGATGCTGGAAAACAATAAAACAACAAGCCGCCCAAAAAAAATAGATACTTAGATGAAGACAAGGATAGGAAAGAGAGCAGGAAATGTTGGAAGACATGAGGCGTGATGTGTATGTGTGCGTTTGTGTGCATGAGTGTGAGACTACGGGATCTGGCAAGCGTTGCTTTTGGCCTTCATTGGGGAGCTGATAAATCCACAGCCGCTTGACTCCTGCCAGACGCCGCCCCACACACAAACACTCGTGTACACACACACACACACACACACTGTAAGCACACTACATCTCCATCTGTTTGACTTGTGCCAGTAACCCTCTTTCAATTACCCAGCATGCCTTGCTCCCACAGAGAAACGAGCCCATTCGATGAGTGCTGTGACAGAGTGACAGATGGACAAACATACAGATAAATACTTTAGGAAGAGACGACAGGTGCTAAAAGTATCCTCTTAGTCTTATACTCTGTCTAACTACGATGTAACTTCTGATAAGCTCCAACCTGTTTTTGAAGCGTTTTTTAATGCAATGTCTTTCCCTAAATTTGATAGCGTTCACGCTGTATCGTAGCTAGTCAGAATTAGCAGAGCAAAGTTAACCCTTTGCTAAACAGATGGTGCTACAATCTTGGTGATGCAATGACTACTCACAGTGCTGGTGAATCACTGTATTGTAGCTAACTGCTAATACGCAGCTTAGCAAATGATATTACTGGTCATAGCTCTGTTAGCTTTGCTTCATTATCGTCCCGTTACCTATGTTGCTAACAAGGTCACACAGTTTACTATCTAATCAAAGAGTAAGATCTTTACTTGATGCTACAGACAAAGTTCAGTCTGTACCAATTTTTTTTTTGAGGTTTCCAGTTCTAGTTATGACTGTAAATCATGAAAAAAAAATCCCTTTTGTCAAGGTTATTTTTCCTGAGAGGTCACAGGTCAAGACAGAGATTTACTTCAGCAAAACGATCCTTGCTAGAACAGGCCTCAACTCACATATTTTATGGTCGAAAGAGTCTCTCTAAACATTGTACCACCACCATTCCATCAAAGCTTGTTATGAGTGTGTATTTCACACAGTAGCAACTTTTGTCCATCTGTTAGTCCATCACAACATGTTCTCATTATGATTTATCTCGAATGACACCATGTTCAATCTTTGTTTCACAGCCGCAAATGTGTCGAACCAATGTGTCTCCTGAGGCTAGACTAAAGACATTGTCTCTCTCTCTGTTAACTGGTAGCATGTATTACAGTGCACCCATGGCCCCAATATACATATGCAATTTGAAGGGGTAATGAAATGTTGTCGCTTCTGTAAGATCATCTCCCGGTAACAGCCCGAAGGCTGTCTTGTCAATCAAATGGGAATGCTATCCGCTCATTGAGCTCTGGACAGGAGCAGAAACAGGAAGTGGGGGAGGATCTATAGAGGCCTAATTTCAGGCTGCAGCCTCGGGGGTTTGAAAAGTGAAGCCAATGGGGAAGTGCCTTGATTTGCATTCTTTCTTGCGAGGGGCGATTCCTCTGTTTGCAAAAAGACTATGACAAAATGACCTTCTCACTTGATTTACTCCCTCACTAAACATTATGCATGGTCTCAATCGGTTGAACTTAGCTTCACCCTCTCGTGTGCAAAAAGCCAAGATGGCAAATCCTAGGTCTCAAAAAGGCAGTCCAACAATGTGTCACAGTGCCTTCGTCCACTTCTTATACACAGTCTATGCCTCATCTACATACTAAGGACTCGACTGCCTGAGGCAAAACCTTCACATCATCTGCAATTCCTTCACTATCACATATCAACTAATACTCACCTAACAAGCGGGGGAGGTGAGCGTTAAACGCTGTGAGCTAGGTTTCTGTAATAGTTATCTCAGCCCTCAGGTGAGTCGTGGTCACTACATCGCATTAAGCCGACTGCTGAGAGCAGCATAAATTCAAAGACTCAATGCCAGGGTGGCCTGCAACTAAGCCTCCATAAATCCTTTTTGGTCATTAAGATATTCCTTGGAGTAACCAGGCTAAAGCAGCACAGCTACTCAGTTGTTCCTGTGTGGAGTTCGGAAGCGTTGATTAACGTGCTGTGGTTTATATTCTGCTGACTCATCCAGGGAGCAGCTTTTCTCCCCACCTCGTTCAAATAGGAGGGCAGATAAAGGGCTCCACTTGGTCAAACAGTGCCGAAGAGTGTGAGATGGGCTAATGGGAAGCTGCGTGGCCCAAGGCTCCAGAGTGGTGTGTGTGTGTGTGTGTGTGCGTGTGCGTGTGTGTGTGTGTGTGTCAGTGTGTGTGTGTGTGTAAGAGAGAAAGTCTTTATATTTTGGCTAGTTTACAGCAAAGCCAGTAAACATTTTAAAGGGAAACAGCAAGGAACTGTTGGTTTGAAATCAAATATCACACACAGATGTTGAAAAAAAACAGCAACAAAGCTGCATTGCATGTTGGCTGACCATGAAGCTAAACGAGTTTTAGGCAAACACCCACACCCAGAAACAAATTGCCGAATGTAATGCACAACAGAAGAAACACAACTTGTTTTGCTCACTTCCAAAATCTAACATCATTCCAGTCTCTCGCCCTCCCTCTCCTGTCTCTGCTCAGCTGCTGTAAGTAGGGCACATACATTTTTCAATCTGCCGCTGTCTTTCACTCAGTCTGTGGCTGAGATCACAGCACCTGTCTGGGCCACATGTGTCATACCTCTCTCCCTCTATGTCTCCCTTCACACAGCATCCCACCCAGCGCTTCAAATTAATGCCTCCCCTCTGCTCCTCTGTGGTCCCTTCAGTATGCTTCTCCATCCATCTTCCTCTCTTTCTATGTGATTCCTGTTCCCTCAGCTGTGAATCTCTCACAGTAACACGCCATCAATCCTCCAACGTATGCAATATGTAATAATCACAGAGAGACACACACACACACACACACACACACACACACACACACGTGCAAAAGCACACACGCCATGCAGGGGTGGCTTGATAATGACATGGAGATTAAATGGTAAAGAGAAAGTATGGATTTCCTGATGCTGCACTTTACACACACACACACATGAACACACAGGGTTCTCTTATCCATCTCACTATTGCAAATACATACAGGATCTATGGCACAACCCCTGGCATCAAAAATACATCTCAAAAATGTATAGCTGTAAGCAATAAGGATTTTTTTTTAATCTATCTTTTTTAGCTAGCGAGTTTTACTCTAAAATACATGGTTGAGTTTCATCCAACTGACTTTGTTAACTTCAACAGCGCTGCATGGACGCATGTCCCTGTATGCAAACACCACATGGCTTCAGTAACTGACTAAACAACAGCTTACACTATCTGGTGTCAAAAATGAATAACTCCATCAGCAAGTTGCCAAAGAAATTACTTTTACCTTTTAGCATCGTTCACCTCTGTCAGTATGACTGCAGACACTAGAAATGTTTGTCATTTATCATTAACACTTGTGTGCATTAACCCAATAATTGAGTCAAACATCCTCTCCAGCCAATAAACAGTTTTCATGTGACAACATCCCAGTAATGGTGCAATTTTCCATTACGTATCAGTTTGTCTTCACCCTCCTCCTTGTATTCCCGGCATTGCAACATGCTGCTCTGATTATGATGACTGCAAAGTGAATGTATGGTATTATCAATCAATCACCTACATTGCTAAATCCTGGCATCTCACTGTGTTCTCAATGTTGTAAATTACCTTTGCTGTGTGATGTAGTGCCACTGCTTTTTTTTTTTGTCCCCTAAGCTCAATGAGCCTAAAACATAATTATTTCTTGTGATGTTAGCTGAGCTGCTTATTTCAGGCAAGGGGATGATCACATCATAAAATCCTGCACACCAACACACACACACACACACACACACAGGATATAATGTGAAAATAAATGGAATTAATAAAAGAATCCCATCATTAGGAAGACAAAGGTCAAATCTCTAATTTCATTACTTCCAAGACTTGTCTTTAATGGACTTTACGATGCAGCTTGGGAGAAATGTCAGGTCAATTGGTGTCGTGGATAAAGTTCACAGTCGTGCAGTTGATACAACACTTTCCCTAACAGAAATATGGGCCAGGTGTGACGGGCCCGAGGCTTCCGCTGTGAAAATGCTTAATAATTCACACAAAAGGGCAGTTTTGAAGGCTTTAACCACCTGAGCTAACCTCTCCAATATTGAGGGGCAAGTCACAGCCCACATAGAATAATATATTTTCATTTCAGACTACTTCAAAGCTGATGTCTCTCTAATACCAGATGAGATCTCCTTCACCTTGCTGTAATATGTTGGCCCGAGTGGAGCAATGAGAGAAAGACGGAGAGGGAGGTCACTGCAGGTCATGTCCCTGATGCTTAAGTGAAATCAGAAAAAGCATGAAACTAATTGGCTTCCTTACACTATATAGATGAGAGAACTTGGATGAGATAATTGTACTTATTTTTTGTTAGATCTACTATAACGTTTCATTAAAGCTCCGACATAAGACAACTTGGATGTTTCCAGTATGAACTAAGAGAGAGTAACGCACAGTCAGAGATCAGCTACATTATGAGCGATGGTGAGATATGTGAAAAGTCTTGGAACATCAAGATAAAGGGGAAAATAATTCACCAAAACATGTGCATATGTGTGCTTCTCAGGGGGCGTCACCTTGCCAGTAGCAATCTGCAAAAAAAAAGACAGCTTTAAAATAGCTGTAGCAGGTTAAATAAAGAGGTCTGGAGTTGGTTACGTGGTGTCTTTGGAGAGATAATCTTTCTGTCAACCAAGCTGTGGGCTGAGGAGAGGACCAAATACACAGAGACAGACGGAGAAGAGGAGGAGGAAGGGATAACACTGGCGGTGGAGGCGCAAACAGAGAAGAGCGGTAGGAAATAAGAAATATAAGACGAGAGGGGAAGACAAACGGGGTTACAAGACTAAAAGGAGATGATCGAGTGATTAGACAGATGGAGGGTGTAAACACAGGACAGGGGGGAAAGAGGAAGGAGAAAGCACAGAGTGACAGTGGTGAGAGATGAAACTGGGAATGAGTGTGTGTGTGTGTGTGTGGGGAGGAATCGAGAAGCCAAGACTAGCTGGAGGCTTTGAGATACTGTATGAAGCAATAAAACAGCGCAGGGCTGACAAGAGAGCTGGAGGGAGGGAGGAGAGGAAAGGAATGAATGAAATAAAGGCGAAGAAAGATGAAGACAGTGCAGAATCATAAAGACACCGGGGGGGTGTGTGTGTGTGTGCAAAACAAAGTAGAAATAGAGAAGGTAGAGCAGAAGGGGATGGGGGGGGAATAGAAAAGAAGGATAAACAGGGATGGAATGAGAGAGAATGGGGAAACGAGAGCGGATAGAGACGTGAAAGGGCAGCAGAGCGGCAGAAATCAATTCCCTCTGGGGGTCGCAGCATCGGGGGCAGTGGAGTGCAAATGCTACATTATAAACACTCAGTAGTCTATGGCCGCAACACAAGCCATCAATTTGCCCTGGATGTGCAATGAAAAATATCCTCATTGCTTCCCTTTCCGAGCGTTCCCCCACATGAACGGAGTTGCAGTTGACTCATGGGCAGCAGAGTCTACTACTCATAAGGTCGACATTCGGAGCATTTTACTCGATGTGCCTCTAGCGAGCTGTTGCGGCAAAAAAACAAAAATTGTCTCAACAACGTGGTTGTGTTTTCATGAAATTTAAGGTCGCGAAGGGGAAGATTCTGAAGTTGGTATGAAATGTCGTCTGACCGCTAAAGGCAAAACTGGCCGGACTCAAAGGCTGGGGCAAGAAGTTAGCCGTCATGGAAGCTGTGAATCATACATAGGGGGGGTGATACAAACTTACAGATGGTGAGTTATAAAAGAGAGACAGAAGTAGTTGTGTGGACAAAGAGAGAGAGATGTTCAAATCCTGCATTACTTTCTCACCTCCGCACAATTGGCCAATCGCTGTGTGGAATTTGTTTGAAGCATACTGACACCGTTTAGTCGAATGCAGGTTTAAAGATACATGGTCAATCTTGCACTCTATCCATTAACTTAACATTTTACTTGATGAAAGGACAGCTTTTGGCAGAAGTAAATCGTCCATGTTTGATCCATGAGTTTCCCTTTTCCTGATTCCAACTTGGCAGCGGAGGTGACTGGTATTTCCAAGTCACAAACTGGTCATGTTGATGTTCGTCAACAGAATGATCTAAAGATCTGCAGTGTGAAGATGAACTAATATGGCCCTCACACAACGGACAGCCAAGGCGCTCATCACGTAAAACTGGCATATTAAGTTTGCATTATGCTTTTGTGATGGACACAAAAGTAGAGCACAAAACCGTTAGTTTAAGCAGTTGCTTGATGGTTTAAGCAATAAGTACGAAGCAGATATTGTGACCATTAATGAGCTTAGATAGGACGTGAGAGGATTCCAAGCAATAATACCACCGGGTTCTGAGGTTTAATTTCATTGATGATATCACCTTGGTGGCCTGAGCCTCAGCCTTTTAGCCCTTTGTGTGGCTATGAATCAAACTCTGCCTCCCCTCTCTCCCGCTTCCCCTCTGTCTTGTCTTGTTGAAATATTGCTAATGTGTGTTAAGTTTGCTTTTTGCCTTTTGGATTCCGCTGCGCACTTTGACTCTCTCACACACACAAAGACGTACACAACTGTGTGCACACGCGCTCGCTTTACGAACCCCATAAACATGCCTTGCCAGAGGCGTCTTCATTATTAACATTCCCACAACCAGCGTAGAAGAATGGAAGCCTCCCAACAATTATCGCATGCGATCACTGACACACACGCGATAGCTGGTTTTCATTCATTCGGCCGCGTTGGTTCTCTTACGACTGTCCGTCCTTTCTTGCCATCAGTTTTCATACTCTCTGCCCTCAGACTGACTGCCTCAAAGCCACTCTAATTGCATTAGGGATCGGCCTTTAAAGGGTTGCCATGGTGACCGGTAGAGCCTTCACATGACTCGCTCGCTTCCCTTACTTTAGCTAAAGCTCGATCGCTCGCCATCTCGCTCTCTTTTTTCCTCTTTCGTGTGCCACTGTACTTCCTACCTCGTCTATACTTTTCCACTTGTCACCCTTTAATTATTTCCCACTTTGTGGCTAATGAAAGGGGGGGGGGGGCTCCCCGGGGATGAGTGATCTGCAGATGTGGGAGGAAAATGCCTCGCCAATAAAACACTTTACATGTATGAATGGATGCGCACACATACACACACCCCCGACCCAACCCCCCAAACAGACACATGGCTTTGAAAGCCATCCTTGCTGTGCTGGCCGGGGGTGCAGCATCACATATTGAACGGGAACCGAGCCCAGCGTGTGAGCGTCGTCACAGCTGGCCAGCGGTAAATACATCATGCCGACTGACAGCTTTCACAACGAGGAGGCGACGTTGTCAGTCAAGGAGAGACACATGCCAGAAAATGTCCCACACAAGGTGTAGGTGAATACACACTACTCAGGAATGCGAACACAAGAAAGGTTAAAGTGAAATTACTCCTAAAAAACACACACACAAGAACAAGAATATTACTAGATAGATAGATAGATAGATAGATAGATAGATAGATAGATAGATAGATAGACAGACAACTATCTATCTATCTATCTGTGGGTATCACATTCAGTTGTCGACATAGCTGCGGATTAAGTGGCTGTTATCTGTGCCACCTGCTGTTTAAACTGTAAACAAGTCCAAGTGTGTGTGTTAGATGACATTGATCTGCAGCCATGTTTCAGCTGTGTGCTGATACAAAGCCAGCACCAGAGGAAGTCGTAGCCCCAGTAGATTTGCCAGTTTATATAGCACACATACATACAGTCTGTCCCTCTCACACACACACAAAGTTCACACACTATAAACAGTGACATGAGCAATAAAGCGCAAAAAGCCCAACAGCCTCTGCAGCTCCATCGAGCAGTGTAACCTGAGCACAAAAAAAAGACATTACTGCACAGTGTCTGTTTTTCTTTCCCTTCATCTCTTTCAGTCCCGTGGGGCATGGACCTTTTATGCGTTTGTGTGTTACACGCATGTATTTCCGCAACTAAACTCAGTGGAGGTAAAAGCCCCTGCTGATCAAGCCATTTCCTCGTTACATCAGCAGGCAAACATGCCGAAGGGGGAAAACTACACATTCTACTTACCTCTACCTCCCTTTCTTCCCGTCCCTCCTCCTCCTCCTCTGCCTCCCTAAGCATCTCCACCCTGTCATGCATTTCCTTGTACCATCTATCCCAATGCGTCTCCATCCTCCTTTTCTCTCTCCATTCTCTACCTCAGTCTGTCGGTCCACTTCTTTCTCATTCCTTCACGCACAAGTTCCCTTTTCACTCTCCGTCTTTCTCCTTCTGCCTTCAATAATTCAAGGGGCTTTTCTCTTGGTGTACATTAGTCTCTTCAGAGGCACAGAAAGCGAGCCCGAGAGCTTGAACATCACTGACGGAAGAGTGTGTGTTTGAACGTGTGCATTTGTAGAAAGAGAGATCCCGCATGTTAAAAGAAGACAAAACAGATCGCAGGGCCTTGGATGCATATATTATAGGATATGTGGTCCAGTGTGTAGATATACTGCTGGTGGTTTTAGCTGCATTTGTGTTGTTTGGGTGTAGAGATTGCTTGGATGAAATTGAACCTGTTGTGATATTTAAAAGGAATATACTTACAAATTTGTGTGTGTGTGTGTGTGTGTGTGTGTAGAAGGTCTGCTGTGGGTATTACTTTTTATTCATATTTGCATAGAAATGCATTATCATTATTAAACAGCATTTCATCAGATAAGATTGTCGTTCTTATCCGGTCAGTTGTATCAATATATCTTATTTACACGGGTAATACACTACCAAGCTAACATTTGTCTTTGTTCAGTTACACACCTAGCAGCTATTGGGTGTAAATACATTAGCAACAGCTCGGTAAGAGCCCTTAATTAGCAAAACTCCACTTAAAAAAACACCCTGGACCAACACTATGCAATAACAATGCTAAATTTCAACTAACGAAGAGCTTGTACTGCCGGCTGCTGGTTGTAAGTCATTTGATACCTATACTCCCAGATAGATTGATGAATGGATAAGGAGTGAGACCGTAAAAAAGAAAGGGTAAAAAATTGTGTGAATAAAAAATTGTGTGAATAAAACGGGTAAATCCACACAATCTTCCACTGTCTTCCAGGCTTCCAGAGAGAGTGAGAGAGGAGCAGTCAAAGGGAATGATGCAAACAGATGAAGCCAGAGAAAAAAAGAGAGGCTAACCCCACCCCCATGCAGAGACAGGGAATTTTAGGTCATGTAGGAAAGCAGCTATGGAGTGTGCTTGTACCAGCCTCCAGAGAATCCAACTGGGAAACCATTTGACTTGACAAGGACATTAAAATCCAATTTATTCACATTATGACGCCCGTGCGTTTCTGAGGTTATTTTGGACAGCTCCTCCCCATACAGCAGACACACACACACACACACACACACACACACTCGACAGCTCTTCTGGAGTGTCATCAGCAGTATAATTTCGGGATTTGTCACTTTGGCCACTTCACTGCGATCCAGGGCGAGCATAAGCCCTATCAGTCTTCATGACTGCTCGGCACATGTCGATGTCCATGAATGAAGAGTGTTTTGAAAGCTGTGAATTGATGTAAAGACACACACACACACACACATACACAGAAATGTTAGTAGGTGTGCCATCCTCCAACTCCTCAAGCGCACGCTGACATGCACACAGATGACATGAAGTGGTCGGTGATCATTGTTTACCATTAGTTTAAGGTCGGAGTCGACTCACTAATGGGAGGGTGAGTCTGACATTTCATCAGTCTGAGTACTTCTACAATTACCTCTTGACATTTCTCCATCAGGCTCATATTTAGGCCTCTTTCACTCGACTCGCTTCAGTGTGTGTGATTCTATGTGAGTGTGTGTGTGTGTGTCAAAAGTGTACACTTAATCCTCTCATTTACCACCACTGCAAACATTTACAGCTGTAATTTACATCCCCGTCTTTGATAGCGAGCGGGCTTTCGGGGCTGCCAGTGTATCTACATGGACCCAGGCTACAAATCCCCAAAACGGCCACAAACAAGTCTCAGTCTAATCGAGTATACTTCGTTATCACCTTGCTCTCAATTAAATAGAGGATGGGATTCGATTTTTTTTTTGAAGGGGTGTTTTTTTTGTGGTCGAGGCGAGAGAACGTTAAAACACGTCGTGAGGGATCACATAACGGCAGTTTGAATCAAAGGCAGCCTGAGCAGCATTGATATTCCCTCCCTTAGTAGGCTATAAGGAAGAAGCTGCTCTGTGTGTGTGTGTGTGTGTGTGTGTGTGTGTGTGTGTGTGTGTACGCCTGCTGCTTCTTCTACATTGCCCAACTTCAAATGCAGCGTCTCCACTTTAATCGTCTCTTCTCCTGCACTGCGGACCCAAGGAAAGACAGACGAGAGAGAACCAGGCTCTTTCTGCCACTCCCATCCCTCCATCGCTTCCCAGACAAATGCCTCCTTTTCTCTTTCTGCTGTTCCCCCTCAATCTTTCTCAATAACACACTGATGCACACATGCACTTATCCACTCTCTCTCTCTCTCTCTCTCTCTCTCTACCGCACACACATTGACATCCTCGCTGTCTAAACACAGCGCTCCCACCGCGCACACTGGCCTTACAGTGACTTACAGTGAGAGCCTCGTCCTTCTTTCTCACCCTTTGCACAAACGTACACAGTCGCACTGCATTGCAAAGTGTTGGCGCAGGGAGGCGAATGTATCAGGCATATTAAGTCATACTAGGAGGGCGCCGAGCAGCGGGGTGGGGGCGGGAGAAAGCTGGCACTGGCACCTTGTGATTTCCAGCACTGCAGCGTTGAGAATTGAAAAGCCAATTCCAATTGGACCCCAGTAATTAGAAGTGACCTGAACGGCTGCACTGAATATGGAAAGAGGGAGAGAGAGAGAGAGAGACACAATGACCTAAGCCTGGAGAGATAGTGTTTCAATGGCTGGGTATAAATGAAAACCATGGAGGCTAACTGTCATCATAATGACCACATGATTATGTTTGACAGTCATGTTTGTTACAACTGCAGGATTCATCTTAAAGGAATAGCATAACATTTGCTGTTTCTTTCCAACAGCTTGATGAGATGACTGGTGTCAATCTAAAACCAAAGCATTAATGCGGCATATTTCTACATTCACATATTGGTCTATTCAGCAATTGGCTAACTGAATTTACTGTAAGTAAATACAGTATTTTTAAGTGTAAAATACGCCAAAAAACACTCTTCGCATTTACCTTTACTCTTAGAAAGGAATCGAATAAGCGCATTTCCCAAAAGTATTCCTTTATAATAATCCTTTCTTCCTACTATTCATTTAAAAATATGTCAAATTAGGGGTTTAAATTCAGTTGTATTTTTCACAAAGCAAAGTTTTCAGGGCTAGGAGTTATTACTACTTGCTTTTAATGCAAATGAACCGATTCTTCAGAAGCTTCTTAAAAACAAGCATCAGTCGCTTAAGTTGTATCAAATTCATTTAATTTAGGAAAAACCTTCAAACAAGTTGATTTGCACTGGTGAAGTGGAATATCGATTGCAAGGTTTAGCAGCTAGTTTTAAGAAAAAAGAGCAATTTCTTTGTGTATTTTCCAATAAAAATCATTTTTCAAACAGAAAATATTGTCTTCAGTGGACACAGTTTTGTTATTACTAACTCCCTCGACCCCCTCACCCTAGTGCATGCACCCTCCCTCCCCCTTTATTAATTTCACCCTTAAATCAACTCTCCATCCTCCTCCGCCCCTCCCTCCTTCCCAATCCTGCCATTTCACCTCACCCTCACCCCAACCACCCTCGTCCTTCCTTGATTCTTTCCATCCCAGCAACCTCATCCAATCTCTCTATGCCGACTGGTCCCCCATTCTCCCTGGCTCTCCATCACAGCTGACCCTTACTTCCTCTCTTTCTCTGACCCTCTCTTAAACTCCCGGTTGGCTCCACCTTGACCCCTCACCCCTTGTCTATCTACCTCCAAGACTGATGAACTTGAAGCAGAGACCGGGGAGAAGGGCTGAGCTGGTAGAAGGGACATTGGAGAATGTCAAGAGTGAGTGACAGGCGAAATCATATAAGTTGGAGGGGCAGCTACGTATAGATATGAGCTGTGGGATTTAATTTTCCAAGTGCACACACACTCACACACACACACACACACACAAACGTACACACCAGTCCACAAGAGCTGTCAAAGAAAACGGTCACGCTGGGCTGCACAGGCCGCTGCACGGTGAGCTCAGAGGCTGCCGCTTTCAGTCAAAACTAAATCCAACACCGAGTACGATAAACACTAGCCTTTGTACCACTAACTCATTTGGAGATTGGTCATTTAATTGCCTTTTGAAAGGGGGACCGAACGACTTCAACAGAAAGTCGCGGCTCACAACTGCCAATGAATTCTGCGCATAAACCGTATATTCAGTCTAGTGATATGATGTAATGAAGTGCTCTCAGCTTGTAACGGAGAGCACAATCAGCGTTTCAGCTTCAACATAAGGTACAACATGGACTGTGTTATCTAACCCAGTTGGTGTTATTGGCTCAGGTGGATTACTGCTTTTTTTTCCACAGAGTCCACTTACAGCCTGTGTCCACATAGAGCCTTTTTCTGGCAGAAATGCAGACGCAGGGCGCTGGGGAGCGCTTCAACCCAGCGACAACGACAAAAGCCAGAGCGCTTTATTTGTTTGTTTCTATGACTATATCTTGACAACATATCACCACCGTTGTATGATAGATTAGCATCGCTCCTGTGCTTCTATTTGGGCTTCTATATTTGTTTTACATGGTTTTTTCACCACGAGCACCAAATGGAGGACGTCTGCTTCATACATTGTATCGATGAGCTTGTCACCGAAATAAATACACATTAAAGTGCCCATGCCCAAATGTACGTATTAGTCACTAAATATACTGTTATGAATAGATTCCCTCCCTAAAGCAAGTGAAGCTTTTTATAATCATCCAACCAAAAGAACTCCTCATGAAGGGCTTTACTAAAACATGTAGCCCTTAAATCATCACGTAAAGAGCAGTACAACATGAAATGGACTTTATCTTCAATCTCATCTGAATTACACAACAAAGTCTACCAGTAAACATGCCTGTTTCTAATGGGAATGTACCTGTATGTAGCAAATCCTTACATTGCTTGTATTGTCATATACGATGATGTCAAACAGAGAGCTCAGCAAATCCTCTCATCTGAGAAGCTGAAACAAGCAAATGTTTGGCACGAATCACTTGAATGATTAATCGCTTATCAAAATCGATCAATAGGCCGAGCGATGGCTCTGGCACCAATCTTCTTCACAAAATGCCCACGGGCGATTATCTCTGAAACTATATGAGCATTCCGACAGTGATCATTGTGACGTGCTGATGAGTGCAGCCAACCCTGAGGATGAGCTAACCAGAAGCATGATAGGAATGGGGGAACACATGCATTCATGCGTTTATAGTAAATGGTTTTGTTAACTGCAAAAACATACACATGCACTGGAAGTTGTTTGCTGCGCATGTGTACACACACACACACACACACAAACTCACAGGGGTGGTGAATGTATTCCATTAGTGGGTGCTGTAGATACCAGAACTCTGGCTGTGCTCAGCCTCTAATGGCCATGGTCCTGTAGCCCTCCGGTGATCCAACAAATGCAACTGGCTGTCACAGTAGCAGGAGGGTGTGTGTGTGTGTGTGTGTGTGTGTGTGTGTGTGTGTGTGTGTGCGCCCCCCAACCTCTCCCCCCGTGGAGCTTGTCTCTTGCCTATTTACTCGCCTGCTGGTGCCACTGCATTTGCCACCAATGTCTACACAGCAAGGGGTCAGAGCCAGTATTATAACCGACATGTTGTTGTACATTTGACAATCGCAACCCGTACTGTAAGTATTAAAATAACAATATACCGTCTCACTTATCTTTGTCAAAACAATAAATGAGTTCATCTCTGTATTTAGTTCTAATCTCACTGATTCATATTCGAGTGTGTTTCCTCATTAGCTGTGGCCGTCACATCGCAGACAAGGGTCCCTCAGGGTCCCTGCAGTATCATGTTGGGCCGCCAGACCTTTGCTCCCCCTGTATGCAGTCAGGTCAGAGCTGTGTGACAGCTGCGGGCCCCTCCTGCTCCCTTCCTGGCAGCGGCCGCTACCTCTGGCCCTCCTCCAGACGAGCCACATTTAAACCAAACTGGCCCCCGACTGGATATTAGCATTGCTGTTATAATGACATGTCCGAGGTTACCGTTTTACTTTGGGGAGAAATAGAAATAGAAAACTTTCATCCGTTTTCTGTACAAAGCTGTTTTCATTTAATTGTCAAATTATTATTTATTTATTTTTTTAATAATGAATTCCATCAGCTGGAAAATTAAATAAAAAGGCTTAAATCCAAATGTGTCAAGTAAATGGAGAGAGTCTGACATGAATTGATTAGTTATTGTTATTAGTTCTCAGCTAATGCCCTATTTCTCGCATGACAACATGGACATTAATTTGGCAATATTACAGTGTTTCTGCTAATGACATACATAAAACTCCGTAACATTCTGTTATAACTGGTGTGCATCAACCTTTCTATTTGGCTGAATTGATTTAACCTACGCAATTTCTTATTTGATAGCTGTATTGTATTTGTATCTGTTTGCTATATAGGTGGCTGGAAATTATGATTCCACACGTCACCAATTTGATGAAGAAAACACCCAAACTTAGTGTTGTGAGGGGCTGCAATGGAGCATACAAATGCGTTATGTATTTCTGCTACATTATCCTGGAGGAGGCTGGGCATTGTTGGAGGTGTACAATGGAGCATTTAGGGCCCCACATTCTTTGGTAAGCTCTGGTAAGAACACCGCTGACAGCAGACACTGTTCCACACCTCTGATGGATTGCAAAAATATATGAGAGGATTTTCGCATCATCTACCTCACATATTTCACTCTGACTCAAAGAAAGACCCCCCGCTGAGACAGAGAGAGGGACAAAAAAGAGAGAGAAAAGACTTGTGACTGTGTACAGTGCATATGTGTCTGCACGTGCGTTTGCTCTGCAAAAGACACCCTTGAAGGAGGAAGGAGACCACTGAGGCTTTCGCTTCTCAAAAACTCACATTTAGCCTGTCCTCTCTGCTCCCTCTCCCCCTTTTCGTAAAAGCACCAATCTCTCCATCACATCCCAGTGTGACTCAGCACCCCACTGATCAAACACTGTCTAGTCCTTCCTCTTCTACATTTCCATCTCCCTTCTCTCCCTTCTCTCTCTGGCAAGTCGAACACAAACAGCTCCCCCCCCCCCCCCTCCCCCCGAGGGACCAACCCTGTATTCTTGAAAAGTAATAAACGCCCTCCAGGAGAAGGCTTTACAGGAAAAGTGGTGAATAACTACATGAGAGAAAACAACCGGATGAAAACACAACTCTCTATATTATTGTCCCCATCTTTCCTAAAGCACCAGCCCATAGCTCTCAGCATGAATACCTGGAGACAATGAGGCATATTTTTGTTATTTTCTTCCAGCTCCACTTAATTCTCCCTTCATGCTATTTCCTTATGACTGTTCCCCCCCCCCCCCCCCCCCCCCCCCCCCCATTAGACTGTCCTTAAAAGCTTGAAAAGTCTGAAAAGCATAAAAATTCACGGGGAAATAAATCTACTTACGTTTGAAAAGAGCGTGTTTTCTTTAAAGTTAAGTCTCCATCTTTTCCTTTTTTTAACTGCAGGAGTTACAAATGATGACGCAGCTATTCTCAGATTAGTGATTATGACAGAATGGGTCAAACTGATAGTTATTTGTGCAGTGGGGAAGCTAAACAATCACCAATATGATTAGGTTTCATGAGCGCATGGCATTTGATCAAATGACAATATCAGCCGGTGTGAGAGGAAAGAGATGATAAAGAAAACGTGTTGGCGATCTTATCTTTGTGATCTTTACAAAAGATCATTAATGTGTCCCCGATATGATCTGGTCTGATGCTCCATGTTAAAAAAACTTAGCATCTCTATATTTTCTCATCTAAATGCTCCAAATGAATTCTGATTCATTGTGATGTTTTGAACCAAAGCGCATAACATGCTCCTGCAGCCTTTAATAAGGGCTCAAATCATGCACAAAAATGACTCATTGCTGGACCCCTCGCGGAATATTTTCAGACGGAGGATGTTGCAGACTCCAAACCAGCAGTTTTCTAACCAGCCTCACCAGCCTCATCCTTGTACCACCATGGTTGGTCTGATCCACATAAAATACTAATCATTTTGTCATCAGTGTAATTAGAAAATTAAGTGCGTCAGCAATTAGTTCTATTAGTGTGAATGACATCAGGTCGCCATTTTTACTGCCACGGCAATCTCTGGCCTCATGTCACCTTACACAATGGTGACTCCAATTAGTGCCACGCTGCAAGGTATTCAAATTTCAAATCTGGAAATTTGTTGAGGTATAGGAAGTGCTATTGAGAGAGAAACTATTGGATTTCTCCTTCTTCTTACTACACCAACACATTTTCACATTTTCACAAATAATGCAGCTTGATCAGTGGCACTAATCTTCAAACTATGACGTTTTACGTATCCCTCCAGCGTCAGTTTTGCACGTGTCAGTGACGGAGAGTCAGTATATATTATGCTAGTTATGTGTTGTGTCTTTTCTCCTCCAGAAGCCTCCTCTCTCCTCCAGCTGCATTTAAGGAATTGGAAGATCTGGAAGAGGGAGAATCATTTTCAGGTAACGGGAGGAGAGAGGATGCATGGAAGTAAGTTAGCATAATGGAAAGCGCCCTATGTGTGATTGGCTCCAGCCCTCCGTGACCCAGTAAAGAAGAAGCTGTTACAGATAATGGATGGATGGATGGATGAATAATACACCTAATGAACTAGATACACTGAGTGACATCACTGACACACCATCAGCTTCAACGGCCTCAGATGAGATGGTTAAAAGAAACCAACGTAGACCGTAGGAAATGGGAAATGAACAGCTGTCTCAAGTGTCAACATTCATTTGTTGAAGACCTCCCCCCTCTGCAGACTTTGTGGCTCTACAACAATGTCATGCTACTTTCCCCTTTGCTCCCAATGGGCAAAAGTCATGATCCAGTTTTTCACTTGAACTTAAACATGTCTTGATGAAACTACTGATGTTGTTGTTTTGGGGGGGTCATAATAATAATAAGAATGATATCATAAGAATGGGGGTTCATTTTAAATATAAAAAAACAAAGCTGGCATATAGGGGGGGGGGGGTAATAAAAATAACTGCCACTTCCTCCCTCTTGATATCAATATTGCAAGCTTGCGAGCTGGCGTATGCATTTCAGTGATGCCTGGCAACAGTGCCTTCAGGAGCTGCTGCATTATTCAGAGAGCCCAACAAGCGCTAGGGCTCTGCCATTATCTATTTAAATCTGAGTGCAGACATGTCCCATTGAAAGCATGTACTTGCGCCGCCACCTGCCCCGCTTACAAGAGTTAGAGAGGGCTGTAGAGAGGAGGCAAGGGACTGCTTGATGTAAAAGACGGAGGAAAACATGGTCAGGGAGAGCGATGGGGAGCCCGAATTGTTATTGTTGGGAGGGGGAGGAAGGGAGGGGGGAGGGGGGGGGGTAGAAAAAAGAGGCAGAGAGGTAGAGGTCGCAACGAGATGAGGACAGAGGAGGGGGAGAAATTAAGCATGGCAGCTATTAAAGTAAGGCTGAGAGAGGTTAGACAAAGTAAATACAAATGGGAGACAACTTCTAGAAAATGGAGACAGGGTAAGAAGTGATGGAGGCAGATATTAAGAGGGCATTAGGGAAATAGGCAGAAGATGAGATGGGGGAGGAATGGAGAGAATGGGAAGATGAATGGAGCGGAGGGAAAAAGGGAAAAGGGAAGAAAGAGGAAGGAAGGAAGGAGGAAGCATGGAATGGGAGTGGAAAATAAAAGCCAAAAGACAGGGAATAGGGAAGACAAGATAGAAGGCAGGAAGGGAGCCAGAACATGAGAGAGGGAATGAAGGAAGGAATGAGTAAACTGAGACTGAGCAAAAGAGGAGGAAAGGCATTTTAAAAAGTCGTGCACCTCCAAGAGAGAACGGGGGTAAATGGAATGAATAGCTACCGTATGATCTAGCATTTAAAGACTACTCCCACCTCGCTCCCCGCCATCACCCATTCATCAAATGGCTGCCATCCCTTCATCCTGAGTCATCGATGTAATTGCTCATCCACTCCATTAGGCCATCATCCCAGCCACTTTAATTCTTGCCGTCCCCCTCCTGCTTCTCCATCCTCTGATCATCTCCAGGTGAACCACATCCCGCCCGGTGCCAGCATGAGGGGAGAGCCATGCCTCGACCGCAAAAACATCCAGTTCAACCCCGTCATTAAATCTGGCATCAAGCGTTCTCGTGTCGTTCCCATTTACTTGCCACTGGGGATCATTTCATATCCAATCAATTAACTTTGTTTCAAGGCTTTTCCAGGCTACGTGCTTTTGAGCAGTGTTTTATGGCACTTGTTGTTTTTGTGTTTTACAAAAAGCAAAATTAAAAGGAACGGATTTAAGGTATTAAAGTTTGTTTATCTGCCCCAGGCTACTGTAATCCTAGGAAACTAGCTAACTACCCTTCAATACCATGAAAAGAAGAGGATGCAGAGTTTTCACTCAATTAGTTAGCTTTCAAGCCTTTTAGCATTAGCGTGTCTTGATGCCTTTTTGTTAGTCAAGTTAGAAAGTAGTTTCACATATTGCATGACATGAACATCCTTCAGGAAAACAATACATATTTCTATCTTGTTTAATCTATAAATATGAATAAAACAATATGCCAAAATCATTATCAAATTGTCTTATTTTCGTTCTTTGAAGAAACCAAACATCACGTTTTCCCATCATAATGTAAAATCCATCAAATCTGCAAAGGTCTTGCCAGAGTTTCTTGGTGTGAGAAAGATAGATTACAGCCTTTCAAGGCCTTCGCGTGCTTACTGCTGCATTAGCTAACGCAAGCAAGCTACGGCTCCATGAAAAAGGGAAATCTGGAAATCTGGTTTAAAATGTTAGAAATATACAGCATATTAGAAAATCATTCATACCATTTTTTTTACCAGCTCGTATTTTGGCCAATAGCAGATTAGGGTGAAATATGAAGTACCTTAAATTAATAAATGAGGCCCTTAGGTGCCCCCCCCCCCCCCCCCCCCCACCACCTCTTCACACAGACAGCTGTTCCTCCTCTTGCTGTTGAGGCATTTTAATCAGAATCAGATTTTTTCCAAAGTTAGAGAGGAAAATAACTTTATAAGTGATACTGTGATTTATTTTTTACTAATTACTTCTTCTGTATATATATATATATATATTTTGATTTCCCACTCGCCTCTCAAAAGTAGAGAGGCCTCTATCTAGCCTCAATGGAAATAGTGAAAAGTCAGCTGGTGTCATTTCAGCTCCCGTCGGCTGAATGAGAAGCCTGATTTAGTTTTCTTCAGTCTGAAGACTCATTGTTAGCGACCGACCGATTTTTTATTCAGGAAAAGACATTTTTACTCTTCTTCAAATGAAATAACACTGATTATTGCACTCACTAACAGCATCTACAATCATCTATATTTCAGTTTCATTTCACATCATGATAAATAAGAGTCATTTATGACATTTTTAAATGGCAGCAGTGGGTTCCCATCAATGCAGTCATGCAAGGGAAAAAAATGTGTCTTTCCCAACTGGGAGCCAGCTGCTTTTTAATATTATTTATCCTGCACACAATTGCCATGGGAAACAATGATGTGTGTATTCCCCATGACAATTACTAGAGAATATACAGTAAGAATATGTAGTGCAAACACACACATCTCCTGGGCAGCGTTTCTCAAGCCCTTAACACAGCAGGAAGCATGTTGTATATATCATTCCCTGTTGGGGTTTTCTATTGTGAGTACAGATACTTGCGCACACACACACACACACACAGAAGCACACACACACACAGGAATATAGTCATATTCTTTATATTGCATGACTTGTTGAACTCCAATGCTTCCCAATGGCTGTAACTCATGGTCATTAATCATGAAAGAAGGCAAGCTGAAAACACACCAATCCACACACACACAAACACACATTCCTTTATGAATATATGAATGGACATATGCTAATATTTCCAGGAACACTTGAGCCTTTTTTTTCGAAAATCAGCTTCTCTCTCACTCTGTTTTCTCTTTCTTTCTTTCTCTCTCTCTCTCTGATTTTAGCGTGAAATGCTCAATGATCACTCTGCCGCAGTTCTCCGTGCAGCGCTCGCTCACTTATTCTGTCAGTCAGCTAGGAATGGAGAGAGCCAGCTGACACACAACACCCACCCTTCCTCCGCTACCCCCTCACAGTATACACACACACATCAACAACCACTCAAATAAACACGCACGCGGGGGCGAACCAAAGGCCAACAGACTACCCCTGCGTTGACAGACACACATGAAAGACCAACTCGCCTGGCTAGAAGTGGGCAATGGACTTGGGCTTGGGGCTTGCTAGGGTGGAAAAGGGAACAATTTCATGCCTAAGTGCATCAGAGAAGAGTACACTGGGAACACGAGCAAACATTTTTTTCCACCCAGATAGGTTACAGCAATTACCCTCGCCTCTTTAACCTTGCCGCTCGCCTGCGAGCTCTGTTTCAGGTCCCATCCACATGACGATTCAAACCAAGTTTTGGGGGGGGGGGGTTGGGTGGGTATCTTTCGCTACATTACATCATTTTGAGCACGAGCGTCCCGTACATATCCATTGTTGAGCGTGCACTTCACGGATAGTGATTATTGGTTTGGGTTGACCCATTATCCTTGCAATACCGACAGCGGTTGTGATTAAATACTCATCACTGAGGGGGGGGGGGACAAACAAGGTGCTAACTCTCCAGTAAGAGCAGCTCCATTATGGCAACAATGAAGGTATCTTTATGGATATGAGTGGAAGAGCTGACAGTTCGAAGAGAAGTGTGAAGGATATGAAAATGCACGATATCAAAGCGAACCTGGATTTACAATACAGGTCTCGCTATTTTAAT
Organism: Leptoclinus maculatus; assembly: GCA_032191485.1. Taxonomy (NCBI): domain Eukaryota; kingdom Metazoa; phylum Chordata; class Actinopteri; order Perciformes; family Stichaeidae; genus Leptoclinus; species Leptoclinus maculatus. The sequence goes on from JAVDOI010000002.1 coordinate 24,754,512, forward strand.
AGTGTTTGTCTTGTCGCCAACTCTCCCCGAGCCTGCCAACAGAGAGTGGGGACACTGCACCCAAAAAAAAAAAAATGCCCTTTTGACACTGAAAAACAGATTTGCATTAATTTCCCTACAAACACAGTTAGGAAATGTCATGGTGGCATTAAAGCACAATTGGAACAGCCTTGACATCTATTTAATTGAATTTGACATAATTGACTGACTCCACTTGCATAGCTGGGGTATAAGTAATGCACCTGCTTCAGTTTGTTAGTGCAATGTGTTAATGGCTAATGTTTGTCGACAACAAGCTTGAGGATAGTAGATTTTCCATCTACAGCAACATTTAGCCGATACTGAATCCACTCTGTATTTGAAAAAAACATTGACGCACCTGGTTATTTTAGCCTCAATAACGTCTGCAGCATCTAATCACCTCATCTCTGCCGGCCTGCGTTTCATAACGACAGCAATCTCCCTCCTCCCTTCTGTTTGGCTCAGTGAGGCAACATTTTAAATGACAAATGTTCCATCCACTGATCAACTCAAAGGTAAATGCTGTACTGTTAATTACCACGGGGATATTAAGCAAGCAAGGCAGATTAGACCATGAATCAGTCATGGTGGCCCTTTCAGAACCTGAGCTGATTATTACACTCGGAAAAGAAGAATTGCATCCTGATATTTGAAATGGAGAATCTCGCCACCCTACATCTGACCCTCCAAGCTGACTTTCATCCGCTTAGAGTGTCGTTCACGTCACATCTGTCATTCTTATTGTACTTTGATTTGTTTAAACTTCCATTACCATTACAGGTTAATGATATGGCTGCTAAAAAAATATATTTATATAAGTTGATGTTGATGTTGGTTGATGTCTCCATCACCAGACATCTTTAAACCTGACCTCCATAAAGCACATGGATGACAGAGCATGGCGGGCATATATATTGTGCATGAATGGCCGCCAATGTGCTGGTTGTGTATGTGAGAGAGCCCAATAAAACCTCCAGTGTGAAAGTTGAATGCTCTATTGATATGCAATATGCAAAATGGCCTCTTTATGGCTTAACACTCAGCATGGTTTATAAGAGCCGTGGGAGGGAAATACGTGCATAGCCAGCCACTGATACCGCAATTTGTTGTTATCAACAGCACCTATTCATCTCGATTTTGAAACGCAAGCGCTATATCAACACGGGGAGGTTTTCTTTCACATAGCACCGTCTCCTCTGCCCTGCGTTTTCATGCAGCGGTCGGCTTTAGAAACAACTGCAACAACTGCAACCCCTTAAAGCCCTTCTTACTTGTCATCCAGACCAGTGTTGCTTCCAGGATTTCAGTGCCATGTCGTATTGGGAGAGTAAAGTAATGAGGATTCTGAAAGGTTTAACTCCAAAGCAGCTATTAATGTCATGGAAATCTGATATGTAATAATGTCAAGTGTTTTAAAGATGGTCCACAAACCATTAGACATCTAAATTATGCTCCGTGTATTACATTAAGCAAACCTTGTGTCAAGTCCAAACTTAAGTTTTGTTTTTAAGTCTGGAATCATTTAATGTTTTAGAAGTAATGTTAGAAAACCTTGGCACTCTATTTTTGGCATCACTTTTTATGAGTGTCAAACTCAGCTGGTTGTTTCTATCCATGCTGGCAGCGTGGCTCTATAGGGATGATAATGTTATTTCCATATGACGAATCCTACAAGCACTCACCATGAGGTTGACACGTGTGGTTCTGTTTCTACAAACATTTAAGTCCACCATAGGATGAATAGTTATAATAGCTATATTTTAATGTTGGTGATCCCCTGGCTTTTCATCTAGGGTTACCATCAGGTCAAAATTCCAAAATGTGTCCAATACTTTGTTGAATGACCAAATACCTGAACAACTAACGTCATTCCCATCAGCCTCAGCTGCACTCTGTGTTTAGTGCTTATTAGCAAAAGTGAAATGCCTACACGCTAAACTAAGATGGTGAACATGGAAAAAAACAATCAGAACTGCTAAACATTAGCATGTTGGCATTGTCATTGTGAGCATTACTCTTGTGACTTCTTGCTAGTCACATGACTCTTTTGTCACTCACAAGTCAGTCAAGTTAACGTCAATCACGCTTTTTTTCCTAAACCTTAATAAGTGGTTTTGTTGCCTGAACCTAACTTCCTGTAAAGACTGAATTCTATTTCGAAAAGACACGTGGACACGTCCCTAACTGGTACAAAACTCAGGCTAGAGGGGCACCTTGATTGTCCCACTCAAACGGCAACTCTCCGGTGCGGAGAAATGAAGCCAATGCGGAAGTTCCAAAAACTGCAGGTCCTCAAATGGCCACTTGAGGCTGGCTCCACAACAACAAGCTCCAACTTAACGGCAGAAAGAAACATGTTTACAGCCTGGTACAAACAAAGCGGTTTCAGTCTCTATATCCCTGTTAATGTCATAACTGTACGGGAGGTGATATTTTATACAACTCGCCCGTTTAAATTATGTAAAGTTAGGCTCAATTTAGGGCGTGGCTGCTTTGAGTGACAGATCGTTACTGTACTAGGTCGCTATCCACTATCTGTCTCCTCTGCTGTGTCACCCAGGCCCGCATCAGCCCCATCAATGATCCACCTTTTCGCACATTTTAGAGTTAGGCTATATAGGCGCTGCCAAGATGGCGACGGCCATAACCACCCACTTTTAGCTTCACAACACGGGTGATGTCATGGAGACTGTATATTTCAGTCTACGGTCCCACTCCCTGCATCTCGTCTTCCTCTCTGTGTGCCGGGGGAACCTTAAACAAAGACGGCACTTCATCTTCATGCACCCATCAAGACGGAGCATCGTTACCGCGCCTCTTATGTGATGGTGAAAAGAAATAATGGGATTTCATGCAACGCGTGTTGATGCAACAGAATGAGCCTTGGCAAATTCAAAAGTGAACACTGCAAGAAATATCCATCTCATATTGCCTATTCTTTTTTTTTTTTTCACTTGGTTCAGGAGAAGAAAATCAATTTTAAGGTTGAATGAGACTTGATAAGTCAGAGCAAACCTGCATTATGATAATATGATGATATTTCCTGGTGAATGAGGAAGAGACTTTCAAAAAATGTCTTTTTTTTTATAATTTTTTATAATTTATAATTAAAATGGAAATGTGATATAAAAACTGTAGTTTCCGTCGATGCATATTTTGACAGTTTATATAAGTTAAGAAAGTGGGGAAAAATAACTTTATTTACAATGTATCAACAATCTTTTTCCTGTGTAATCGTTGACTGTCCTGTCAAACTGACCCTTCTATTCCATTTGATGGAAGGACCCGCTCAGAGCGTGTCCTGCTGTATAACTGAACCTGCTGTTTCATCACACCACTTTCACATCTGACAGAGTGCAGACAGAAAAGTGCAGTTGATTGAGGGTGTCACCGGCTCTTTCTTCAAACCGTGTGCAAGCAGCAGACTGACATGAAGGGCAACCATCAGGATGCAGGAGGGGGGGGGGTCAGCTAACGGAAAACACTCACTCACCTTACAATACTAATTTCACCTTGTGGTTTGAATCGTTTCAAGGGAAGATGGGTTTGAGTATTCAGGCCCATGTGTGTTATAGAGCCGAGACTTTGATGCCCTAGTGTAAGCTTTAATAATGTATCACATTGACTCTACAGTATACCTGGTCAGTCAGTCAACACACACATCCGAGTATTTTAATGCATTAACTAAGGCACCCCCCATCACACACACACACACACATCCACACACTAAGCAAGATACAGCCTGGATTCACACTAATTAGAGGCAGAAATGCTACTTGGGTTCCTTTTATTAACTCTAAATGCATTAGATAAACACAACTCAAGCTTACACAGTCTGTGATTTACCCATAAATCCCCACAGTCACACTTTACATCTAATTTCACATCTCACACCATGGGAAGAAGTATCAAAGCACACCTGATTAGTGCGGATGAGACATGGACTACCCCATATCAATCTGATCTTATCAAACACCATCCAAATAAGCCAACTAATGCCTTAAATGTCAGTAAACCGATGCCAAAAGAGGGTCTATGTTGCAGAGACAAAGCTGTAGCATACAGGAAAAGAGGCGGTGACTGAGATAATTTAGGAGAAAACAGATGTTAAGAGCCATCGTCTTTAAGAGCCAAAGGAGACCCGAACGTGCATTAGAGAAGCACGACTGCGCTGTAAAAACTCCCCATCCTTTAATCATCCGCTCTACACAGGTGGAGTACGATCCCAATTCGCCATCAAGCGGCCCCCCTGGAGGATTCCTGGACCGGGGTGGTCCTGACTGAGGAATCATCTCCTCCCGTAAGCCGTTGTGCACCTCTTGCTTTGCGGTGTGAACGCGGTACTTCTGCAGCCAGCGCTAACTCCTCTGCGGGACAATACACACGCTGGCTGCAACACGCACCACATTACATGCACAAGCGCGCAATCACTGTCAACGAACGGTTACGCACGAATGGAACTCGGCGATCAACAACATGTCCGAGTCTTTTCCACATTTGTTTGGAAATTGCCAGCCAAAGACCATTTGGTGCTTGTGCGTTTGAGTGCGTGTATGTGAGGGTGGGGGGATTGGGGTCGTCCTGCGTTCGCAAATGGCGCAACTTCTCATTTTTCTCCTGTCAAGTTGACACAGCTGGGAGCCCCGCTGACAGCGCACCGACCCGTCCCTGCTGTTTCGCGGAAGGCAGCGCCAATGCAAACCAATATCCAGTCGTTATCCGCACTGTACAGTCAAAAGACAAAACGCCTGCGTGCAACTGGAAGGAGCGTTCCAAGAAGATTTGTGCACAGGCGCACCTGCACCTCCCCCCTATCCGAGACCGCTAAACGAGTGCCCTTACCTTAAAGTCGAGGTTTCTTTGCGACGTTTTCACTCAACGTAATCTTCGTTGGAGTAACAGAAACAGAAACGCACGCCTATTCCGCAGCTCCGCGCTCGCTGTGTGGAGAAGAACGGAGGTAGAAGAGACAGCAGTGAGAACCAGCGGTGCTTCATCCGCTCTTACTCACACTCTCTCTCTCTCTCTCTCTCTCTCTCTCTCTCTCTCTCTCTCTCTCTCCCCCCTTTTCTCCCCCTCTCTGGTTCACAGGCAGTGCTCCCCACTGAAATAATACCGGCAAAACTGATTGGTCCACGGGATCCCAGCGGTCCCTCTCCGCTGCTCTAGGAGGGGCCAAATACAACCGCGGGGACCGACAAGGCTAACACACTGAATAAATCAATCTAACCATTCAGCTAGTCTAGTGATTTTTTTTTAATTAAATGTAATTATTAAGAACGACATATATATAGATATATAGATATACATATCTATATATATATATATATATATATATATATTGTCTTTTTTAATTGTCTATATGCCACGTGTTTCCGATGTGGCAATCGTCACGATTTCCTTAAGTCCACTCCCAACAACATCATTGTACTTGATGCGGCAACTTTACCAGTCAAGTTCCTAACTTTACTTGACATTACAAAAGTACTACTCATTACTGATGTATAGGGCTATAGGGTGGGGGCTCAGGGTTGTAGGCTATTTCTTAAATAAGCTGCTTAGGCCCATCTGATTGACGAATCAATATGTTCAAACTAAACACGGACGAGACACGGACGAGAGTGCAGATGAGGCTAATACCTCGCCCGTGATGTAGCCGCCATTTCTGAATACGCCATCACGTCAGCTACTAGCTACTGTAAATGGGTCAGAGCTGAGAGAGAGAGAGTGTGTGAGAGAGAGAGTGAGAGGGGGGAGGAAATAAAAACTCGTTTTCTATAGGCCTTTAGGCCTTTTAATGATTGCCTTAGTGTTTTTTTGTATGATTGAATACTAAGATGATACTTGTAACATGCTCATACAAATGATAAGCTGCATTTTTTTCCCCCCCTGAACTTTAAGATGAACTGCTGAAAATGGTTAAACGTGCGCATGTGTATGTAGCATTGCAATATGTGAGGGAAAGAGAAGTCACACAGAGACAGACTGAATAGGTGTGCATGCGGGAGTGCAACCGAGAGGGCGTTGGAGCCCTTTTTTTTTTGTCGGTTCCTAACTGGGAGCGTCACTTTCACGGGCGCTGATCAACACCTTCGGTGTTAATTTCTCATGATGCTGCGTAAATACATTCAGCGCTGCTGCTGCTCCCACAGAAACGGAAAAACACGTCGAGCCTCCTCGGACCATTTTGAACTTCAGCCATCATGTTTTACGGAATAATTTGAACACTTAGCCTACAGGGCGGTAAATTACAACTTCCGTATACCTCTCTCAGCTCCCCCTTCATTAGCAAAACAGAGTTTACCCCCTTTCAGAGCTGATTAATATTGATGATATATCAAAGTGCTTTTAAAATTAATGACTTTGAGGTCCAGTAAAAAGTATTTGTTGTTTTATTTTATAGCTTGTGAATTTCGCCCACTGGCATTCACACAGTATTTCACATACATTTACTGCTGAAGCACTTTTTGACGAGGATTCAGGATCTTGCTTTGTTATCATGGCAAGTGAATTATACTCATCCCCAGTATTTTAATGTGCCATCGTTTGTGTAAAATAGTCCTGTTTATTTGTTAAATAGCAGTGACAGTTGTGGAACAAGAGCAGCTTGGTTGCATTTGGCAGACTTAAGTTTCAGCACCATGGTCAGTGACACTGATACAGGCCGCTGTGTGAGACTGTCGGCGAGAGTGTGCGTCTTGGTTGTCTTGTGTGTTTATAACTGTTCACCCCGGAATTCTGACACTAGAAATAATATGTGTTGACTTTCAGGACCAAAATGTCAAGTCTACTTCTCTTAAGTTGAAACTCACTGAAAGTCTTCTGAATGCTTTGTGACTGCCGGTGTCGGTAACTGCCTACATGGAAAGGAAGTGGATATGCTTGCCATACATGTGCCATAATACGCATATACATACATACATACATACATACATACAAACCAACCCCAACAGTAGGCCTAGTTGCCATAAAATGATTGCAGAAGGAGCTTTTTATGTGTATTACACATGTCAACCTCCCAGCATGCAACCCTGGGGCCTAAAGCTTTGCTCCAGGCAAGTGTCTTCTCACTCAAGAGTGCATTTGTGCTCATGTAAAGTATAGGAGAGAAAATAACGCCTTTAGTATTAGCCTCATTATGTTTGTGGCATCTCACCTAGTCAATTGCACTCCAGCTCAGCCATGGCACAGCATTTTTTCTACATAACAAGGCCACTGAGATGTAGCTGTACACTCTCTCTCTCTCTCTCGCTCTATGAAAGGCAGCCTAATGAATATTTATCGGTTCATTGGGTCAAAGTGTAATGCCCGCATTTTCAACACAACACAACACACGCCGTCACCCCTCATGTATGTGGCAGGGCATTCATCACCAGGCTAGAATCGTTTACAGCTCGGCCTTGCGCCACCTGCTTCACAGCCTGCCAGCAGATCCGTTTGTATCTTCATTAGTATCTCGTCTGAACTACGGTAAAGCCGGATGTCAGAAGGGCCTGACCTCGGCTCACTTCTAATAAAGTCAACCCACTGGTTACAATTTTTGTGTCATGTGAAGAATTTAAGTGTTTTTTTTTTCTACTTTCCTGCGGATCTTGAGATTGAATACCAGAATTGGAAATGCTATTTCGTGGTCCAGAAACATTGGCTGGATTGTTATTTTAAAAAACCCATAACCACCCTTGCGTACTTTCACGGTCCGAGTGTTACCAAAGCAGCTATTTCCCATAAGAATCAATCTTTAGAAAAAGTCATCTAAAATAAATTCAATTTTGCACAACCTTTCACTATAATCCCATCAGCATATACAAATACACATCCACACATCATAACCAATACAACAGGCATCTATTTTTTTTCCATTACTGTAAAATTCAAGAGATGATTTGACAGAAATATTAGTACGAAAAAAAAGCTTTTTTTTTTCCAAAATGATAATCCAGAAGAGTTCACAAACAAATAATGGCATTCAAAAAAGGTTGCTATCACAGTATCCAATACCCAATAGAGGGTTTTTCCTTCTGTGAAGGCTCATGTTTACCTGTGGTCTAAGTGCATTATCCCCACTGGACAAAACGGATTGATCACCCTTAAAAAAAACCAGCCACTCAATTGATCCCCAAACAAATGTGATGAGCTCTATCCATGGATCATCCCCTTTGGGCCTTTTGATGTGCGGAAAGTTGCTGATCCGCCGTGTCCTCCTCCTCTAATAAAGCTGTCATCAGCTGCCAATGTGCACTTTCATGGCGTCGCTCCAAGCTGGCTGAGATCAATAAGCGCCTGTCAGGGACGGGTCCCTAGGCGTAATAAGGCTGGGAGACACATGGTAAGTAGACCACAGGGGGGATCTAGCCAAACGCTCTGACTGGATATGGACCCTGAATTCAACAGTGAGACATGACACTGTGCTTACACATGAATGTGGAAAAAAAGAAGAAGAAAAGAAGACAATGCATTGATATAAACTAATGGGAATCCTACTAAAGAATCAGGAGCCAGTGGTGACACTGAATTGTTCGCTAAAAGGGAAGAAACCTGATATAGCATGTATGAGATGCAGGGTGCAGCTGTATTTAGTTGGCACAGCGGTGATGTCACAGACCCTGTTAGTGTAGTGTGATATCACCCGTCTCGCATCAGCCTCAGTCAGCCTATCAGACTTCAACACATACTATATATATATATATACCTCATGTCAAAAGATCTACAGCTCTGCTAATGTCATGCATATTTCATCAAACAAGCAAGGCTGTGCAGCCCATAGCTCACGTAACATTGACGTCTTTACTAACCATGCAGCAGTGATAGACACACAGCACTGTCCATGCTGGAAATTTACTGTTAATGTGACAGACTGAGTGATTCTTGTGCTTTACCATGCAAACAAAACACCGACACAATGCAGACACACAGTAGTATATCACATGTAGTACGCGTAGAAGAAGCAGTGATATTTCCACGTAGTTGTGCAGATGATATTTGCAAGCTATCACATGTCACCGGAACGTTCCTGCTCCCCAGAGACTTCTCTGGATGCGCAATCTGTCAAATATTTTTCTTTCATTCTAAGGCTGACATTTTCATGTGAGAAAGTATATCATTACAAATGCAGCGCTCCTATGTATGGAGCCTTACATGTCTATTTCTCCGAGATAAGATAAAGGATGCTCTCGGGAACCAGACAGTCAACAGCCATGTTAGCAGCTCTTTGACGCTGTACTTAGCATTTAGATCAAAGCACCGCCGTGCCTAACATGCTCACATTGACAACACAAACATGCTTAGCATTCATATTATTTACCATGTCCATCACTTTAATATGGCGTGGTAGCATGCTAACATTTGTTTCTTAACAGTAAACACATGGTACGGTGGCATTCATCAGGCTTGCAGGTATTTATTCACAAACTAAAGGACTGCACGATTAAAAATGTTGGCCTGATGATGGCGCAAGAAGAGATGGCATCATGAGGGAACCATGAATGTTTGTACCATATTTCATTGCTCATCACCCATTACCTTCAACAGTTGCAAACCTCATAGTGGTGCTAGCGGGAAAGTCAGAGGATCATCATAGTCACTAGGGTTCATCCTTTGGGAACCATGAATGTCTGCGCAACATTCGGTGTCAATCCATCAAGTAGATATTGGGAAATTTCAAATGTCATTTTTGACATGGTATAGACACAAGAAGATAAATCAGGAGATCACCAAAGCCATCAGGATTTATCCTCTAGGTCCCATGAATGTCTGAGAAAATTCTAATTCCAATTGTTGTCAAAAGATTTCACAAAAATAAACACAAATGTCAACCTTGTGGTGGCACTAGGGGATCACTAGAAGTAAATGGATGACCAAAAACTCAGTATTCATCTTCAAGGGACCATGAAAGTCAAGAACACTTATTGAGGTATTTCAGTCTGGATAAAAGTGGTGGACGTACCTATACCCATGCACTAAAAGGGCTAAAAATATCATGGGTTTTGACACAGTATTTTCTAACAGTTAACATTGAACTCAATAGAACCATGTTATGTCAGTAAATAGAGTGGGTATAGAGGGAGTTCCAGCCTGTTTTTCTACAGGCGGTGGTTGCAGTTAATCATTCATCAAAGCAAGGTACGGTTGATATAACTCTCCCATCATTACTTATTTATGTAAAAGGAAATCACAAACATGGGCGTGATGATGTGTAGGCTGTCACTATATAGTTTCTTTCTTCTACAGAGACCTCAACTGTCAAGTTAATGGATCCAGTAATTTAGTTGTTTTGTTGTTTCATTTCAACCCATGACGATACACCTGCCCTCATGTTTTCATCATAGGTTTTAACAGATGACAAAAAATGTCCAAAGATTTTTCATCCTCAAACTCATAATTTGGTGTTACAATCAATCTCTGAATTAGCGTTAACTGTCCCACATTCATATCTGCGTTACTGATTTACACTTAGGACTGAATCAGTCATAAAATACAATAGTGCATGTAAAAGTGTGTCCAGCGGTGAGGAATTGATTGAAGTTGAAGCTGGCAATTACTTTCATTGATAACTGTGCCGGCGGGAGGGAACACACACCGAACACAGGAAGGCATAACACATCTCCTGAATGGAAACAGTCCTATTATTCTCTGTCGGCTGTCCTCACTTCCCTCCTCGCCATTCATCTACGGGTGTAATGAGCAAAGAAAGAGCAAGACGCTGATCTGTCACGATGATTCACTGCCAATTTGCCAGCCTTTTTTTCTAAAGCTCCGCTCTGTGCGGCGGCGGCGGCGGCCGAGTGGACGAATCCAGCCTCCTAACTCTCCTATAATCTACATATTGACACGTACGATGGTGCAGCTCTGATTGGAAACGACTGCGAGGAGATGACTTCTCAGCGAAGACTTCGATTTGACTGAGTACGGTGTCAGTAGGTGATAACTGGTGTGGCCATTTGCAGTTGGATTTGGTCAGACTATGTTATGACATGTGATATGGCGCTGAATGGTATTATGACTACAAAGGCTGGTTTTGTATTTGTGTTTTGTGTTTGAATAAATTGCTCGTTTACGATCAATCACTGTTTGGGTTTCTTGCCTACATGAGACAACCATTGGGTATAATGTTCACAGCAGCGTGCAAGCCTCACTTGTGCCAAAATTGATTTTTTGATGTGAAATCTAGTCTTCCAGCAACCTTTTATTTACAGTACATACTCTGTTTGCATCTTCCTAAGGAGAAAGAATTGTTTTGAAATGATGCCTTTTCCTTACCCAGTATATTGCCAAGCTGTTCCTCAAGGTTGTTTTTTTTTGCATTATCTCTATACTGTCTTTCAATGAGTAAGCACAGCCGATGTGTATTATAAAAACACATTGGGCTTCTTCGGGTTAGCTTGAGCCACACATCTGTAAACAAAGCCTGTGTGTGCACAGCCAGTTGGCTGTCTGGGCCTCGAATGAAAAAAAACTGGACAGGCTGCAGTTTCCACTAAGCAAAAACACACGGTGAGATTTCTGTTTGCATCAGAGAACAGAGCTCTTACTGACAAGAGTACTATAATCTATAATACCACTAAGTAGGTTGTTTTATGATTTGAAGAGGCATAATTGATACTATTACAAAGCTATTTATGGCATCAGTGAAACAACAAGATGAACTTCTAGTGCACACACACTCACTGTAGGGCTCTAATTTATGAGTATTTGTATTCACTAACTCAATCTAGTGTAATCGTTGCATACATGATCAAATTAGAACATACAAAACCTTAATGGGATATCCATTAAATACTGACGCTATGTCACGCCCCTCAGCGTCCGATACCGAAGCATAAGGCGCCTTTTAGCACCTATATATATACGCTCAGAGAAAATGCTCTGGGAGTGTGATGATGAAGTATAAAGACAGTAAAACAAACATGGGACTTTAACCAGAAGACCAGTGTTTGAAGCCGGTGTTGAGTTATGTAGATGTCACAATAGACAATAGTGATGTTTATGTTATGTTTACTTATTTTATAGTTATTTCACAAGTTGGGAGCATCGGTACTGTATATGTGAGAACATGTGGACAAATCTTAACCGAACAAGAAATGTAATACAACTGTCAAATAAGGTAGAAAATGGCAAAACTCAGATTAGTAAATAGCTCAAGTGAGGGAATGTATTTTCCGCTGATTCTTCCTGTAATTCACATAGATTGTAAAGAACACAATTTAAGATAATTATTCCACACTATAGTTTCAGTTTGCAGTATGTAATATCACAAATATGATACTGCAACGGGCGTTTTTGTGTTTGACCAAATCAAGTAAATGATGTAAACCTTAGAAGGTGAACGAATTTATTCTTCAACTTCAAGAAAACGAGATTCACATGTCAGGCTTGTGTGTGAGGCTCCACCGGCGTCATGTGCCTCTCGGAAACAAGGTGATTGGCGCCATTGCGTGGCATCATGGAAAATTACACGAGTCTGAAAGGAAGTCAGATGGCCAAAAATATTTTATCTCAAATAAAACAAGCGGTGTGGGCAAAGATAGAAATGTGATTATAAGCAGTGTGTTAGGCTGCAGCAAGAATAATACAGCTAAATCATCATAATAATAATAATGGAGAATAATAGGAGGCTGGATGATTTTCTAGGTGAAAAAAACGACATATTACTAGTTCCTTGTTATGGTGCTGTAATTATAAGTTTGTTTATTGTGGGTTTATTGTTTATTTTGCTGTATAACTTGACATTTAAGGCCACCTCACTCTTTCCAGTGTGTTGTCGATTCCTGCCTCGACGTCTTAAGCTTCTTCGCCTTTTAACCTTTAAATAAGCGAAGTCAGGCGATATACTCCCGTGTAATTAATGCAAACGGGTGGTCCCCTTAAACAAAGTTTAAAACCCGAACGCCCCATGCGCAGTTAACGAGAGCTACTTTGAGTCCATCCCATTTCCTGGACGAAGTTCCTGAGGGACGGCCAAATAAACGGGCATGGGAAAGTTCTCCCCACTTTTTCCGATTACATCGATGCTTTTTAACCTTTTAAACAAACCGACTGGAGCAGCAGATCGCTACTGTAGGGAGCGGAACGAGACATTAAAAGTACACTGAGTGCTGAGACCAGTGCACCAAATAAGGAGAAAAACCCCGCTTCACGAGAGAGAAAGGTAAGAAACTTTTACAATTAAGAACTAAAGCAGACATTAGGATTGTTCATGTGACAAAAACAATATCTAATATTGTGTAATAAGGACATAATCATATGTCCCTGTAGTTCTCAAAAGTTCTCAACGAGTGAGTTGCACTGTGTTTGATATTGGTTGTATTCCCCTTAAGAACCAGAATAACAATTCTACAAGGGGTTTACAGTACCTAGCATTGTTTTTTATTAACTTTTGGTGGGTAATTCTACTTTTGTGTTATTACTGTATCACCTTTCTGTACTCCTATAGGGAATTACAGGATGGACTTGTATTCCACCATTCTTTCAGTATAAATAACAGTGAATCTTTGGTCCTTAATATTGAGTTTTATGCTTATTTATTTAATTAGCCTGCCTTGTTGTATTTTTTTTAATTATATATGGTTTATAAACAATAATAAGGCTGGAAATTACTTTAAACGTAGACTCATCAATAGTCCTATGAAAAGCCTTGTAACTTGAAGTGTCTGTTGAACAGGATTTCTTGGTTAAAGTGTTTTATTGTATTTTATACTGTGACATACTTAGTGGTGAACTGTATCTGTGTATTCTGTGGTGTGTTTGTTAGAGATAACAGTGGTACTACTAAGACAATGCTGTCAGAGGTGGATCAGTCCAGTTATCAGACCGAAATCCCTGACCGTCCATTGTCTTGTCTCATCCTGTCAGAAAGTTTGTATTGTCACCATTAGGAACTTTTCTTTTCTCAGAGGGGAAGAAATAACAAAAAAAAACAGAAATAGTCTAAACAAATAGACAAGTGTCACACAGCTGAGCCTCAACTCTGCTGAACAAACAGGATGTTTATTCAGATGTGTGTGTGTATTTGTGTGTGTGTGTGCGCGCGCGCGCGTGCAATGCTTTTATGAAATCGGTCCCGGTATGATTTTACTAAGCTAAGCTTTAATTGATTCATAAATGTTTGCATTTAATAACGCTGTGTAGTGTTAAAGAGAGTGGCTTCTCTTGAACTCATTTACTCCAGTTTTACTGTGAAAGCGCACACTATTTCCCTTCATATTAAATGTTAACTTTAGTGGCATGTGTTTTTGTTTTAGTGCATGGAGGCCTTGTTTTTTTTTACATCTTGATGGTGAGGAGTTGGAGCCCACCCTAACAACGTTGTGAGCTCATGGAAGAACTAATAAGAACTAATAGGCAGCCAGATATACGCATGTTCCCCAGTAAAAAGACACCATTATACTGAAAAGGTTGGAGAAATGTAGCTAATTTGTTGCTTATAGAAATCGTTAAACATGTACGCTTCAGCTGAAAACCTTGAAGAATGTAGTCATGGAAGTAAAATATATCCATTAGGTGTTAAGTGGCACATTCAAGCCAATCTGTTCAGCAATGGAGCAGTAAACAAAATACGACCTGCATAACTACAACTAAACTTGGCACCCGATACAACTTGTCACCATCTAAACAGACGGAAAAGCCTTTCAACAACAGCCTGACAGTGACTTAAAAACAACCTGTCCTCATTCAGCATCCTCAGTTGTATTCTAAAAAAACATGTCGTTTTATAAACACTAAAGGTGAGCTAATTCTGAACTCTTTATTTCTCAAACATTCTCTCATTCTCCCCCCACGTCTGTCCTGTTAGGAGCAGAGGATGTCCAGAGCTGACTGGTCCTACCTGGAGCACCTGCTGGAGGAGGGCCAGGAGTATTCGACAGGCATTGGCCGTGTCTGGCTTACCGTTCTCTTCCTGTTTCGCATGCTGGTACTGGCAACTGCCGCTGAATCTGCCTGGGATGACGAGCAAGCTGACTTTGTCTGCAACACGCAGCAACCCGGCTGCACTGCCGTGTGCTACGACAGAGCCTTCCCCATCTCCCACTTTCGCTACTTCGTCCTCCAAGTCATCTTCGTCTCCACGCCGACCATCTTCTACTTTGGATACGTGGCTATAATGGCCGGGAAGGGCAAGGAAAATGAGGAGGATGAGAAGGAGAACAATGTGACTAAAGACAATGCAGAAGAGAAGGAGAAGCAAGGGGGCGGTGGGAGAGGTCGAAGAGCCGAGAAGGCTCCACCAGACGCTCCCAAACTGAAAGGAAAGTTGCTGTGTGCGTATGCGTTCAGCGTCCTGTCAAAAGTCCTCCTAGAGGTCGGCTTCATCCTAGGGCTGTGGTTCCTTTACGATGGCTTCTTCATCGCAGCGAAGTTTGAGTGCACCTGGTCCCCTTGTCCTCACACCGTGGACTGCTTTGTCTCTCGACCCACGGAGAAGACCATCTTCACCATCTACACTCAGGTGATCGCCACCATCTCCCTGCTCCTCAACCTCATCGAGCTCCTTCAGCTCGCCGTCTCCCATCGGCTGGAGAAATACCGCGGCCGGCACCAAGACTACCTACCTCGGTCCGAGCAGGCACCGGCTCGACAGGAGGCTCCCGAACTTCAGACGGATACGTCTTACAAAGCAGGGGGCCATGTCAACCCCCCCATGCTGGGTGAGGCTACATGCTTCCCCAACCCCTGCGAGAGCTACGGGGATCTGGCGATTGAGGTGAACTGGGGGCCCGGGGAGGCCGGGAGTGACCTGCTTCCCAGTTATGTGAACTGCATGGGGGCTATGAAAACATCACATACCCCCAGAGTCCATTATAAGGCACACGCACAGCACACGGGGAAAAACAGTAGGGGTACCTCTAAGCCACACTCAAAGCAGAAGCATTATGTATGATGCAGTCAGATGTGGCGACGTGTTGCTCATGACCATGAAAGCTGTGGGGGTTTTTTTTCGGGGTCTTCCAGTTTTTATTTTTATAAATATTTTGCTGCACATGACACTCGACTGTCAGGAGTGCACAATGAGAGCTCAAACAAGGGGGGGGGGGAAGGAAGAACAACTATTGCACTGTGAACTCGATGCCTCAGAGGCAGGCAGGCAGAGAAACAGGGATTTGCCAGATAAATGGACCTATTCAAAATTAAACATTTTGAGAACACTCCCCAAGGCAAAGCAAATGAGACTACACAACGAGAGAAGATTACAGTCATAAGATGCCTTCATGGCAGTGGAAAAAAACAGTGCAGCGGGGGGTCTGCGGCCAGCCTAGGGATATTGTGGGAGTGTGTATGGGAGAGCATGCAGTAGAACCAGATTTAAAAGCATATTCCTCTGAGATTTACACTGTAACCCCTTGAGTTCTTTCAACCCCCCCCCCCTCCGCTTCTCTTTCTCCCCATGGCTCCGTCCACACCGTGGAATGTACTGGTCTCTGGATCCTGCTCTGCTCCCAAGGGGATAATAGCTACGTGGATGCAGACATGCATGCATGCACACACACAATGTACTTTCACCCAGTAAGATCTGGTCACTCAAGTTGGGGGGGACGTGGGCTTGGGGAATACATGGGTAAAGAGACGGAGAGAGCCAAACCAGAGGAATTCTGGGATTGTAAATGACTTATCATTGCCGGTAACCAGAATAATTTAGCGATGAGGAACGAGGGAGAGAGAGAGAGGACCACCACCGCATACTAGTTCATGAGAGCTGAATAATGGAGGAACGACGACACGCATCCACTATGAAAATGAAACATTTTTTTTCCGAGAGCTTTGAGAGAGAACTCAAAAGATGCATTAGTGAGTGCATATCGAATGGACTGAAAGTGGTACAGAAATGTGCGGACTTAATTAAATGAAATGACTTGTGAATTATGTGAAAACTGTATTTAATGTTTACAGTATTATGAGGAAATACCTGTGTTTATATTTATTATTTTGTGAAAAATAAAGTTTAAAGTATAAAATAATGATGACATTGTCAAATAATGGTATCCTTTTAATATATCATGTCACATAACACATTTACCAGAGATGCTACGTTCCTTAATCTGTTGTGTACAGAATGGTTTGATTTCCCTTTCCTTTCAGAATATAGGGCTGAGATTTCTGTGTGAGGATTGTGTCTCTGAAGTGTGTATTGCGTCTCTGTCCAACTACTGTGTCCAACCTCTATCCAAATACTGTCACAATACGGAGGTACTGAATCACTCAAGGGAAAGCTCTTTGGCAATAACAGAAAGATGGAGGTATGGAGAAGTGGATGAGATTTACCGGTTATCATGAGCGTTAACCTTCCTGACGGGAAAAATGGAGAAGAATCATTTTGATTTAATGGCTGGTTTTCAAAATCCGTAGCTGGCTGTACGGGGAAGAAAAGCATCAATTATATGCCGGTGAAAGTTCATACAAGGTGTAACAGCACTTTATGCTGAACCTCTTTAGTATCCACTGGGGAGTCCCTGCCTGTTAGCGCTTTTTTTTCGTGGAGAGCAAATTGATGAAATCCAGCACCTTCAACAAAGGTGCTCGCCCAAGCGCCGAATGAATGCAGCCATATGTCTTTTCAGGGCCGCAGCGGCGGCAGCATCTGCAATACGGCACACACATTTCCAGCAATTCACCAAACTGTCTCCATGGTGATAAACGGTTATCTATGGCAGGAAAAGGGGGCTTATGGGAAATCCAAAGTGAGACAGGTTCTCATAAAGCAAACTGCTTGAACT